>CAAKHD010024275.1:9120-32484 GCA_901007705.1 Fistularia tabacaria
AAAACCTTTGGGCCTGAAAATAACCTTTTTCTTCCAAGTTTGTACGGGGGAAGTTTTGCAGGTTTGCACTGGCCGGAATATGTTCAAAAAGGGAAAAAAAAAAAAAAAAAAAAAAAAAAAGCCGGCGTCCCTTCAGGAAAGAGAAAGAGGAATAGAAAAAAAAAAATCAAAGATTGCGGGGAAATAGACGCCGAGGGAGAAACGGGGAAAAGGAGAAGATACAGCCGTCGCTGATGATTTGCGTATCTTACGGGTTTCACATAAACACACACACACACACACACACACACACACACACACACACACACTCCGGGACACGTGTTGGACTGCACGCGTGGGTGTCGACACACTCGTCCGTCCGAATACGAGGGGATTAATGGACTGCTGATTGCCAGGCGGTAAGCAGGTATTAGTGGGTAATTGCAGCTCTGCAGCAAAACCACTCTGAAAACTGAAATACTTTCCCCCGTCCAGTCGTTGATCTCGGGGCGGGAGCGTGCACGGCGGCGCGCGACGGAGGGCTTTCAATCGCAGGAGTGATGTGAAATAAGGTGGGTTGGGTTGGGGAGGGCGGGAAAAACGAGGCCTGTGTGTGTGTGTGTGTGTGTGTGACGGCGAGCGGTTGATGGATGCTTGGAATGCGTGTTGTAACGCCGCGTTCGAATCACGGTTATCAACGAAATAAACCGAAAGGTAGCGCTGTGACGCCCCGCCCCTTTTTCTTTGTTCTCCTACCGTCTCTCCGCCCGGTGGAAACCCCCTCCATCCCATCCCTGGTTAACCTCATTCATGTTGCCAGGCGACCAGGTTGCCCGGGAGCGGAGTTTGGATGAGCAGTCAAAGTGTAATGGCGGCGAGCGCGGGGATGGACGAGGGGGCAGACTGGATTTTATAATCCAGTACGGACAAATTCCAGGTTTCAAGGAAACTTTATCGTCGCACCAGCACACGTCACCGTATGTGGTACGAAATTCATACCCAGGTCTGGTAACAAGCCATAGAAAATGAATTGGGGCAGAAGTTAGCACTGTTGGCGCTAAATTAGCATGTAAGAGCAAGGAGGTGGTTGTTGTTTTAAAATGTATTTGTTGTTTTTGTTTTCCTGCAGCTTGATAATGAAATGAAACATGAGAACTGTCTCTGATGTCCATCAGTTCGGTCGAGCTGGATCTTACTCGCATTTTTGGTCCCTACACTGGAGCCAACAACGGCCTTAAAACCCGTGAAGCTGGGCTTTGGAACCGGCGGCTGGAGAAGCCGCTTTGCGCCGCTATCTTGCTTTTTGCCGTTCGCGTGGTTCTTGTCGAAATCTCCCAGTCGTGGAAACTGGACTTGAATTTCTTCACTTGAAGACGTTTCACTCCTCATCCTGAAACGTCCTCAAGGGAAGAAATTCTCGTCCGGCCGCCACAACAAGGAGATTTCGACAAGAAGTCACCTTGACCTGGAGGACTGAGAACCTCCACTGACATGCCGTTTGCATATTTTGTAGAAAAAGAAGTCCACATTTAAAAGTACATTCTCATTTCTCTAGAATATCCCGAAAGAATAACAGAGCGAAAGGAGCAAGTCGTTTCCATTCATTCATTCATTCATTCATTCATTCATTCATTCATTCATTCATTCATTCATTCATTCATCACAGGGCCACTTGGGGGCCCGGCTTTCTGGCCATTTCTGGGTTACCACTGGCCCATCCGGCGCAGGCGTGACCCTGCCGTCCTTCTGGTGCGCCTGTGCAACGCAATCCCTGTAATACAGTAGCATTTTCCCACGAGGGTCCGCCCACACTCGTATGTCATCATGACGAGATCCCAACTGATCCTTGCTTGGAACCAGGGATTGTTGATGGGGCATCTGAGGAGCAAGAAAGGGGGCAAGAAGCGGTGGAAACCGTCTGCTAACGGAAAGACCTCGTTCAGGAGCGTCATCGTTACTCCCACATTCAACCATTCACCCTCTCATTCACACATGGTAAGAGTTCTCTCCTCGTCTGCATCGGGTTCCTCCGGGTTCCTCCGCCGGTCCAAAACCATGCAGCAGGTTAGGCGGAGACCCGAAATGGTCCAGATTTGTAAATGAAGGAGGAAGTCAGACTTCGTGAACTGACACCCTTCGTTGCTTGTCAGGGAATAGAAGATCGGACCCGGAGCTCTGCATGCTTTATTTTGACTGCTGGATTAAATCCCGACTTGAGCCTAAATATCTTTGCTTCGCTGACGAACACGCAGGATCCACCCACACATGGTGGCGAGGTAGAACGGGACAGGATCCGACAATTTGCTTGGACATACAACGATTCAACCTCTCATCAATCACTCACTCTTTCATTCACGCGACACCTGGAGACGTACGACATTTCACTTTCTTATTCAAGTCATGCAGAATCAACAACCTTTCACCCTCTCAATCACCCAACCGGAGAATTTAGGGTCTCCGATGAACCTCCTGCGCGTTTTTGGACCGGTGGAGGAACCTGGAGGAACATGGAGAAGCTGCAAAGAAAGGCTTCTACCCAGGGCGGAGGAAGAAAGGGTGATCTTCCTTGGAACCGGACGTTCTTGGTTGGGTTCCCCGGCTCCTCCCAGCCAGTCGAAGTGCTGTTGAGTGAGATACTGAACCGCTAACCGCTAACCGCTAACCGCTAACCGCTAACCGCTCCCCTGGCGCTGCTCGACAGCAGCCAACTGCTCATGGTTCGACCATGATTAATGGTTAAATGCAGAGAAGGACTTTCCCCACGAGGGATTAATAAAGTAAATAGAGGTTAGAGCGGTTGTCCTTGGAACCGAACGGTTCTGGTCCGATTCCCGGCTCCTCCCAGCCCATCGAAGTGTTGTTGAGCGAGACACTGAACTCCTACCTGCTCCCCTTCGCTGCCTTCAGCTCGTGGTTCATCCATGATGGGTTAAAAGCAGTGGTCAAATTTCGCTGCTGTTGTCCTCTATGTAGAACTGAATGCGACAAGACAGGCATTTCTTCTTCTTCTTCTTCTTCTTCTTGCTAACCGCCGCGCCGCGCCTTTTTTACATTCACCTCCACACCGATTGTAGCAGAGCTGTCACGGAAGATGCTAACCGGGGCCATAAGGAGCAAATTTAGGTGCACCTTGGCATGCGGTCAAGAGTAGCCGTGAATCAAACCGCCAACCTTCCGACTTGGAGGGACGCCATGCTCTTCCCCTCAAGCCCCCCGTTCGTCCCGCGGTGAAATCCAATCGTCTAAAAAATTGCGACGGAATCAATCACGGCGACCACATGGGAGCAAAAGAGAAAAAAAAAAGTGATAAAACAAACAAAAAGGCTAGAAAGTAGATTTCGTGCACCAGCGCGGACGAGCCCTCTTAAACGGCCGGTATGGGAATAAAACTTGTTTGTATCCGTCGCAGCAGGAACGGCACTCCTTCTCCATTTCTGCCTTAAAGACATGTAAATACATAATGTAGTTTAAAATTCACAGAAACCGGGCTTACCGACGATAATCCTCCGCATTAAACGCGAGGACTGAATATTTCCCAACGTCCCGTCTGATAAACAAGCACAGCACGTTGGAAATTATGCAGGTGATGCTTTTTTTTTTTTTTTTAAAAGCCAATTTGAAGCACTTAGCATCCCTCTAAACTTTGTGCCAGATTCCAAACAACAGTATTCTCAGCAGAGCCGGAGAATTTTAGCTTTCAGCGGTCAACACATCAGAGCTACGCCGTCTCAAAAAAGGCCGCCTTCTCGCCACCGATGTGATTTCGTTTTTTTTGGGTTCGTTGGATCGTCCGCGTGATGAAGGGTCGAACCTCCAGGATTCGGTATTCACCTTTTCTGACATCCCTTTCTCAACTCTTAAGGACAAACCAAATCCCCGTTGCGCCATCACAAGCTGGCTTTTACCGTCTCCGGCCACCTGGACACGACGGCGACTCGTGACTCAGACACCCTTTTGCTCTGGGACGAGAGAGAAAAAAAAATCTACTAGCTTCGCATTTTCGGTCTCTCACGGCAGCTCAATCACGTCCTGGTTTATCACGAAGGTGCTGCGGGATACCGACAGGCCAGAAGAGCGCGTCGTGCCGCAAGAACCCCTCCATCGACCTCCATCGGCTGATAAAGCCATATCCAAACACTTTCCGCGGCCCCCTCTGTGTGTTTACCGGTAAATATTTTGGATTAGTGCCTTCCACATTTCCAGTAGCTCGCTCCCTCCCCGAGTTTCCCTCTCGACAGCTGCTGCTCGGCAGCGACGCGGTTTTTAGCCGTTTAAGCCCACGGCCGGAGGCCCCTGGAAACCGAACAATCTCGACCTATTTTCAGTTTTTTAAGTGGGTCAGAGTCCTGACTCGATGGCTCGGAGCCACGAGCGGGACGGAAGCCGCCTGCTGGGTCACTTGGGCGAATGTGGTTCGTCAGAGGGCACAATTTGCACTGCTCTGCACAAAAATGCGCTAACAATACACCATTTTTGAGCCTATGAATAACGAGCATGACATGTGACCCCTGTTGGCAGGGGTGGGCGAGGAGCAGATGATCGGAGTGCCTTCGGAAACCCCCGAAAGAGCAAAATTGGGGTGAAAAAAGTAATTTTTGGGGAATTGCATGCCTCTCGTCAGGCTGTACGTTTTGTATCCAGTGCTAATGAATATAATGTAAATGGCACCACCTTTTTGTTTAGCTCGCGAGGCTACACCTCTGCAATCTGCACCACACGGCGCACGATAAACTGATCTTTTCAAACTTGCTTCTGCTCTCCGTGAACACTGGAGAGTTGCTGTTTCTCCCACACATTCGCTCAAAAGCTCACCTTCGGAAAAAGGGCTCCGGTGGCCTTCGCTATTTTGATTGCTAGCAAAGGAACATACCTTGATACTTGACTCCGCAATCGCAGATCATTTGGGAAAAAAATGTTGCTAGGTCTGTAAATTAGCTGCTAGCGGAGTCGGCAAGCTTCGAGGCAAAGTGACGACTGACATTGTATTCTTTGAAAAAACCCAACGGTTTTGTGGCTCGTCAGACACACGGCCGCTGATCGGACTTCGGTGAAAATAATATTTGTGGTTCGCTTCTTGTTAAACACTCGGCGCTCACTGGCCACAGCCTTTTCTTTGCTCCGCTCAGGGCCAAAGAAGAAGGTGAAGATGAGGAAAACGCGCCGCTCCACGACGATTAATGTGTCCAGAGAGCGCCGTCTACCTGGGGCATGTGGACATTGCAGGCAAAAGCCAAAGTTGAGATAGTTGTAATCATCAGGAGTGTTGGTTAGCATTTCCCCGCAGAGCGAGAAGGTCCCTGGTTGGATTCCCACAGGGGGGCCTTTCTGTGTGGAGTCTCGTTGTGGGCACTAGAAGTGCAGGATAAGTAGTGAATGAAGGAAGTATTTGGAGAATTGGCGTATTTTGCCCACTTTGTCTACGGTCAACGGCAACTGAAGGATTTCTTTGGAGACCAGCACCAAAACAAAGCTCGTTTGAAGGTCAGTCGCAGCAAGACAGAATACATGTGTGTGAATGAGAGGAACCCGGGTGGAACGGTGAGGCTACAGGGAGTGGAGATCAAGAAGGTGGAGGATTTCAGGTACTTAGGGTCAACCGTCCAGAGCAATGGAGAGTGTGGAGAAGAGGTGAAGAAACGGGTTCAAGCAGGTTGGAATGGGTGGAGAAAAGTTTCAGGGGTTCTTTGAGATAGAAGAATTTCATCGAGAATGAAACGAAAGGTGGAGGAGACAGTGGTGAGACCATCAATGCTGTGTGGTTTGGAGACAGTGACACTGAACAAAAGACAGGAGGCAGAGCTGGAGGAAGCAGAAATGAAGATGTTGAGGTGCTCTTTAGGAGTGACCAGGATGGAGAGGATCAGAAATGAGTCCATCAGAGGGACAGCTCATGTTAGATGTTTTGGAGAGAAGGTCAGAGAAGCCAGACTGAGATGGTTGGGTCATGTACAGAGGAGGGATAGGGACTATATTGGTAGACGGATGTTGGAATGGGAGGTCTAGATAAAGACCAGAGAGCAAATGTATGGAGATAGCGAGAGACGACATGAAGGTAGCTGGTGTGAGTGAGGAGGATCCAGAGAATAGGGTTAGACAGAGAAGGTTGATTCGCTGTGGCCCCTGAAGGGAAAAACCCAAAGGAAAAGAAGAAGACCAAACCAAAGCTAGGGTGCGATGCGATCACAGATGATTGGGGAAAAACGTACATGTCTGAAACACCAAGTTCATTCCGAGAGAAGACGACAGTAGCTTCTTTCAAAATGCTGGTTAGAAAAATCATAACAATGCATTGGTATGGAATTGTCACAGAGGATCTGCCCTGAAACACGTTCAAGTCGGGTGTTTGATGCGGGAAAAAACAAACAAAACAAAACAAAAACACTTTCACAACAAGGAGATACAACCATTCACACATTGAGATTTTCTCCAGAACCCGATGATTTTACAAGAAACTTGAAAAAGCACATTTTAGCTCGTCAATCGTGTCAGCAATTTTAGAAAACGTTTAATGTATTTACGTAGTTCTACTTTATTGTGAGGTACGTTTCTGAATTTTTGTGATTGTAATGTGTATTTTATGTGTGCTCACCTGCACAGGGACTCCAAATGGAAAGTAGCGGCAACTCATCTCTTCTTTTTTAAAGACTAATAGTTTTGTACAATAAACAACACATCACAAATAGACATGTTGTGTTTTTTTGGGAATGTTAGACATCTTTTGGGATATATTTTTGAATGACTTGCCACCTTTATTTAAGAATTAAAAACATATTCATGCCGGACGTGAGCTGGATGTTAGCTTGGGGTGGGATCCGTCGGTCGCGGTCAGTTTAGCGAATGTGACGCCCGACTTACGCTCCCG
The DNA here is from genome assembly GCA_901007705.1 of Fistularia tabacaria. NCBI lineage: Eukaryota > Metazoa > Chordata > Actinopteri > Syngnathiformes > Fistulariidae > Fistularia > Fistularia tabacaria. The sequence continues at coordinate 15,962 of CAAKHD010024275.1, forward strand.
GCGTCCCCTCCTTCGCTCTTGTGACAAACGCCGTTGCCATAGCAACAAACACTGTTACAATCCGTAAGCCCGAAACCAATTGAAGGAAAGCTACTGTGTTCCCGACGTGGGTGAATTTTAAACATTTGAAAGTCGTAATTGTACAAATATCTTATTTTGCACAGTATCGATTTAAGCATTTTCGTTATCATATTTTTTTCAAGGACTCACTCTAACCAGACCTACCTCAGCATAACTCGCGGTTGTTCGCTGTTTCCGGTGAGAAATGATTCATAATCTTTTGTACGTATGAACATGCGGCAGTATTGACAATAAAGTTTACTTTGACTTCTTGTTTATCTATAAAATTATGATTGGAATAGAAATTAAGGCAAACGAATAACCCGACACACACACACACACACACACACACATCCAGTCGTAAGATAATGGCCGAAAAGGAACCAGAATCGATAAATGACACCATTATAATGGAGCTGGCAGAATCTCCAGTTGCTTGTGTATCATTCCCACAATCACCATCTCCGCTTACTGTACTTCCACAAGCAATAGAAAACGACTCAAGTTTAACTCTTTTTTTAAAATATTATTTTATGACCGAGTGGACGCTCTCCACTGAGCGCCGTGCCCAGAATATTAATCCCCTCTCTCTCCTCGGGAAACTCGCCTCCTGCAAAATGCAGGTCAGAGCATCCAAACAAGGCGGGTCGGCGTCGGTCACCCCGATTCAAATATCGCCGTAATGAACGAATCCACGCAAAAAGTGTACATAAGGAATGGGCCCGGATTCTAAATGGGAATCGAGGCCTGCTGTTGTGAGACGGTTTTTAAATGCGGTTGGCTCCTTCGGGGGGTTTAAGCCATTGTTAGACACACTCGCCAGCATGATAAAGAAATTTCCCTTAACTAAGCCTGCCTGCCAAGATTAATTAATAAGTTTCTCAAGATTGTAATTATTCCGCACAAGATTGACTTTTACATTTACCCATCGGTACGTGTGTGTGTGTGTGTGTGTGTGTGTGTGTGTGCATTTTCCGCTGATACGCCACGCGTCATTTCCAAAGAAGCCGCAAGTCAAAAACATCCCCCGCAAGAGGCGAGAACTTCCTCCCCTCCGGGAGGCTGCGAGAGCAAAAACAGTATATTTTTTTTGTTTTTGTTTTATTTTTTTGTTCCGCTGGCCGAGACATTTCTTTTGCGCTCCGCGAGAAATTGAGGTGCGGCAAGTCCCCATAGGCTCCGCCCCCACACGTCGCGCGCGCTAACCGTTGGGGAAATCTGACAGGAAATAATGCAGGGAAAGCACAGCGACGACAGGTGGGAGTGAGACAATCCTGTCGTTGGTCCTTTCTCGGTGTCGAACGCGAGCGTGGAGCTCCTGCGGCGAAGGCGGGCGGCGCTGGGATCGACCTCTTCTCCTCCCGCGGATATTATTGGGCGAAGTTACCGTCGTCTTTTACGACAGACGCTGTCTCCTCTGCGCGCATTTATCCGCTATCCACTATCCACCCTATTCGAGGATTTTTACCGGCGAAAAAAGCGTCTGACAGCACCGCTCGGCCCCGGCCAACCGGACGGCCTGATGTTGGACGAAAACAGATGGAACTCTCTAGATGCGTACACCGCCAACTAGCCAAGTGTGAACACAGCTAATTGGAGGAGCGCCGATGTGAACGTCGCCAACGCTTTTACGCGTGGGCGGCGGTTTTGATATGCATGGCTGGAGAATTTAATGGGAGGCTTCTCGTTTTGTTTGTCGACAAACGTGCACGGGCAGGAGCTCTGACATCAAAAGGCAATCGCTCTTGATTGTGTTTGATTCGGCAGAAATTAGCGTTTGTCGCGCGATTCATGGTTCTTAATGTGCCTTGTTTGCGGAGGGAACTCGTACGCGCAAGTTTTCCATTAAAATATGCCTCTCCGAGTCTATTCGGGTTTTGGGTTGGCTTAATTACAACATAACCAAACACATCGTGCGTGCCGTGAAATGTTAAAATGGATGTCTGTAGGGATTAAATAAATAAGTTGTTATGTTGCGCATTGGCGGCGTTTGAATAAACAACATATTTATCCCAACTAGCATCTTCCCGATATTTACCCTGCAACAGCAATCTATAATTTCGGGGTGAAAATTAAACCTCCGTTGATCCATGAGTGTTTACAAGCGCACGATTGATCGCATTTTCTTGACGACGAATGGCTGCTTTGAACAATATTTCACATTTCCGTACTCGGCGGTTTAACCCTCCGAGCCCAACGCAGGAAGGTTGGATTCCGGCCGCGTGGTGGTTCCTCCGGGTTCCTCCGGGTTCTGGGTTCACCAGATTTTCCCAGATTCCGTACGACATGAATAAATCCTCCCGGGAATGATCGGAGAGGGTGAATGGCGGCATGTCTCCGTACAACCTGTGGATGAAAAAGTACATTTTTGTCTGTTTGATACGGGAATGAGGGAGTGTTTGGCTGTTTGTATCACATGTGAATGAAGAAGTCGTGTGTCCCTTTGAGAGGGCGAATAATTGTATGTCTTCATTTGTGACCCTGTGATGGACTGGTCATCGGTCCAGGGTGAACCCCGCCACTTCCCCAGAGACATTTGGGTTTATTCCTGTCCAGCAGGGAATGAATGAATGAATGAATGAATGAATGAATGAATGAATGAATGAATGAATGAATGAATGATCCCCCACTGACGTCTGATCAAGAACCATAGATTCGGTCCTCGGACAGTGAAGGTTATCCGGCTGCTTAGAAATTTGGGGAAACGCTTGTGAAACACATCTAGATCCAGTAGTTATATTGCTAAAAAAAAAAAAAAAAAGCAATAAGAATAAGAAATAAAGTTGGATTCCTTGATTCCACCAATCGATTTTTTTTTATAAAATCAAACAAATTAAAAGTTTTTGACATTGTGAAGTTTAAAATGTGTGATATTTAGTTTGGTGCGATGAAGGGAAGCCTCCTAACAGGCCTTCAATCCTTCTTCAATTTTAAGAATTGGACTTCAGAATAGACGGCTTCCATTTGAAACAAGCAAAGGAAGAACAACTCTGGAACTGAGAAGTGTTTCTATCTTAGGGGTTCAAATGTGGAATAAACTCAGTGATCAACTTAAGTTTATAAATACACTGTCAAAGCTCAAAAAATCTTTCAAATTGAAATAATCAAAATATCAATTTACGGATGCAAACATAGAATGTTAATTGAGGGATTGTGTTTGTAACGAATGCTGAGTTGGATGTGATGTGCAGCGTTTGCTTTTGCCCAGCCCTTTTTTTTTTTTTGGTTGTGATGATTTGAAATTGAGTTGTAAATATGATGTGAAGGATGAAAGCAACCAAAAATGAAGTCATTCATTCATTCATTCATTCAAGGTTTGGAAGAAATGCAATAACACGATATGTCGTATTATGAGGTGAGTAGCTTTTGACAGTTTGTCATCACCCCATTCCGAAGCCTTGAACACAGCGACTGGACCAACATCTACAAACATATATGTAATTGTATTTGTTAGCTTAACAGGACGTCCTCCTCCTGCATGGCAAAATATCGCTGTTTTTTTTGCTGCAAGTCTGTTTTGGGGGAAAATATTTCAAGATTGTGAGAAAGTCCATTTTGTTTCCATGATGTCCCCCAACTTTGAAATAGCCGACTTTTTTTTTTTTTTTTAAGTTTTGGAGAATCGCTTTGCGGGATTTGACCGCAAAGACTTTGTTGACGAGCAACCCGGTTTCAAAGCATCTGAGATATGTAGGCTTCGTCTTTTCCCCTGGGTTGCTCCCTCCGGAGCCGCCACAGCCAATCATCTGCCTCCATCTGACCCTCTCCTCCATGTCCTCGTTCACTTCACCCATTAATCTCCTGTCTGGTCGTCCGTTCCAATCCAAACATGTCTTGTTGAGGCGAACTCTCATTCCTCTCCTTTCCGGAGCATACCTACGCCTCTCTGGACTTTCCTCCACCTGCTCCCTGCTCTCGCTAAAGAGCAAAATGTCATCTGCAAACATAGTCCATGGATAATCCTACCTAACCTCACCTGCTAGCCATCACCACTGCAAGAACAAGGACCTTGATCTCTGCTTTCCCACAGCGGTCATACATGTCCTGCACCAGTCTAACATACCTCTCTGCCTCTCTGGAGATCCTCATGCAGTACCACAGCTCCTGCCTCTGCGCCTGGTCGTATATTTTTTGGCGGCTCTATTAATGCCCAATGCAGCTCCCGCGGAGAAATGTAAGCATAGGGCTGATATTATGAGTCTACATTTGTTAGCAACTAAAACCATGATGCTGAGAGATCCAATCCTTTCTCTCTTAAATGCAACTTCAAGCTTTGTTTTTACTCTATTCAGGTCAGCCTGGACACATTATTTATGTCAGGTCTGAGCATGGCCAGAACATGCCCCTATCTCCCGTGCTTTGGGAAAAGTGTCACACTTAGCATGTTCTCACACCACTCTGAACGAACCAGAAATGTGTAAGACGGACTCGAGGCAGCGTAGGAACACTGGAAGTGACATTTAGCGTCCTCGGCCGGAGGCGGAGATGTAACGCGCAGCCTGGGAATTGGAGACACGAGCGCCGAGGGCCGAGAGTCGACACCAAGGTCCTTTCCTTGCAACGTTGAGCTCGACAGCGCTGCCTCTTTCAAATGAAATTCGACTGAAAGGCCGGGAACGACTGCTGAAAATCACATTGTGTGCTGATGGCACTACACTTGCCGTCCATCCAGCCATCTTCTGTCATTTTTTAGGGGTTGGGTCACGGGGGCAGTAGCCTTAGCAGAGATACCCAGACTTCCCACTCCCCAGCCACTTTGTCTAGTTCTTCCGGGGGACTCATGAGGCTTTCCCGTGTCAGCCCATAGACATAGTCTCTCCAGTGTGTCCTTGGTCTTCCCCGGGTCTCCTCCTGGTGAGACGTACCCTGAACATCTCACCGGAAAGGCGTCTGGGAGGCCTCCTAGCAGATGCTCCTTACTACTCTCACATCAGTGGGGAAACTGTTAGCTTTAGCACTTACCTATGACATAGGAGTGGCTGCGGCTCCGTTGATATCCTTCAAATTGGATGGTTGTTGGTTCAAATCCAAGCTTCATCTGTCTCCATGGCAATACATCCTCGGGCAAGACACCGGAGTCCCCGTTCCTGAAAGCCTGGTTAGCACCGAGCATGGCAGGTGTGTGGGAATGGGTGAATGTAATCCAACATGAAGCGCTTAAAAACCGCAAGGTCGTGAAAGTGCTGTGTATAACTGGAGGCCTTTTACTCCGTTTAAGGAAAGCTACACCTCGAACGACCCGTCGATCAAAATCGACGGGCAGATCTTTGCGCCGCAATAGTTTTTTAATAGCGTGTTTAGAACAAAAGTGAAAATCAACATCCCTAAAAGTCACTCAAGGGATTACTGTCAGTGTTTATTGTTACTCCTGCAAGGGAAGTAAAATAAAACAATATTACCTTGCGATAGTTTGCCCGGCTCCAGGGTACCAGGACCCCAGGTGAATACGTTATTTCTCTTATCGTAAAATTGAATATCAGTGGTGCAGATAGAAGACCCGTTGAATAAAGAATAGAAAACCTGTGACAGGAATCAGATATCGATTCTTGCTGAAGTGTCCATGTTGCTCCAGAGTTTCCTTCGGGTTCTCCGGGTTCCTCCCGCGGTCCAAAAACAAGTCGGAGGTTCCTTGAATGAGAGGAAGAACAGTTCATTCATTTTGTTGTTTGCAACAGTTTGCGACAGTTTGTTGTTTACGACAGACGAACATTTTGAATCCTTTGCAGTTTTACGAGAACCAAGGAGTCGAGCCATTTTACGAGTGGTCAGATGTCGAAATCTTCTTCTTGTCGTGGCAACCCGACTTGAATGTCTTCCCCTGAGGATGTTTCGCCCCTCATCCCAAAGGCTTCTTCAGTTCCAATGACCTCTGGGGAACTCCAATATAACCGTCTCTTGGACAGAGGAGGGGCCCTCAGACACAACAGCCGCCCCTCTGACGGACTCATTCCTGATCCTCTCCATCCTGGTCACTCCCAAAGAGAACCTCAACATCTTCATCTCTGCCTCCTCATCTCTGCTCTCGCCACTGTCTCCTCTACCTTTCCTTTCCTTCTGGCTAATGTTCCTTTATCTCCCAGTACCCGTGACACTTTTTCTCCACCCATTCCAACCTCCTTGAACCCATTTCTTCACCTCTTTTCCACACTCTCCGTTGCTCTGGACGGTTGACCCTAAGTACTCGACGGACCGGACCATCTGCACCCTCCAAACAACCGGGAAAGATCCACCACCCAGAAGCAGTACTCGGTCACTTCCACCTGAGCCTCAGTCCATGGGATCCAACAGGTTTTCACACTCCAATCCAGGTGAATCCCCCAAATCGCTCCTTTGTCCCCAACGAACGACTAACCCTATTCGCATAACAAACCCCTTGGACCTACACAACAAGCGATGGTAGCCTAGACACGCCCACAACCCTGGCGGTTCTCCTGGGCAACTCCCCACAGGTCATTAGAACCGAAGAAGCCTCTGGGCTGAGGCGGTGGAACGTCCTCAAGAGAAGAAACTCAAGTCCAGTTGCCACGACAAGAAGATTTCCACAAGAGTCGTCGAATGCTACTTCGCCACTTTTCAGTCACGTCGCTATGGGTTTCAGTTTTGTTTATTATTTTTTGAGCAGGTAGCTCTCGCCTCCGCCTGCCGACGTCTGGGAAGATAAAGCGTTTGCTCCCTCCCCTCGACCCCCGCTGCTTTCGAAGCCATTAGTCAAATCGTTTCCCCCTGTTTGGGAGCAGTTCGCACGAGTGTGGCGCCGCTCTGCGTAATGACCCGCTTCAGCGGCCTGTCTGCGAAACCCACAGCTGAATCACACAATCAAATTCATACGTGTGCGATGATTACCGGATGACCCGCGGCAAACTGCAATCTGGTGACTCACAATGAAAGCACGCCCAGGTTTTTTCTTTTTTTTTTTTTTTTTTTTCTTTTGATTTGCGGTTTTGCTTTACCGGAATAACGACCCCTGCCCCTCGCCTGGGTAAAACACGTCTTTTTAGATATCCTCCTATCATGTTCCCCAAAGAAAAAGTGACCTGAACACATGTGTGATGAACGACCGAATGTCTGATTTGATGTCTCGGATGCTAACCTCACAGAGGCGTATTTACTCGTGTTTCTATTCTGTTCTATTTCTATTAAAAAAAAGGAAAAGTATTAACGCGATGACATATTCTCTGTTCCTGTGGAATGAAGTACGTGCAGGTTGCATCCTCAAATTCTTCAGCCTGGACGCTTGAGGAACCCCAGGAGGGCGTTTTAGACCTTTTTATTCACTAGAATTGGAAAAGAAAGGAATCAGGACAACCGCAAACGGTCGGTTTATCATTATTTTTGCAGGTGGCAAAACATTAGTAACAATCGGGTGAGATTGCAGCGAAAATGAAAAAAATAATAAAAATCTGTAATCATTTAATCCTTTTTTTTTTTTTTTTTTTTGCTGCTGAAAACACGATGCCTTCCTTGTTAATTGAAAAGAAAACGTTGACCTCAAAGATGTTTTGCAATATTTTGATCATGGATTTTTTTTTCGCCGATAAATGTCAAATATGTCTAATGGCCATCCGCACTGACTATAATATACATTCATTCATTCATTCATTCATTCATTCATTCATTCATTCATTCATTCCTTCATTAATTTATCATGAGAGTCAGGGTTCATCTTGGATCGGTCATCAAGAGACATCCAATCATTCACAACTTCACTTACATATCTGGACAATTTAGAGTTTTCAATGAACCTGCTACGCGGTTTCGGACTGTGGGAGGAATCAGGAGAGCCTGGAGGAACCCCAGGTAGACACCAGGAGAACGTAGAGATTTGTTTTATTCATCGGAATTGCAAATGGAAGGAATTAGAATGGCCACGTATGATCGGTTAATCACCTTTTTGGAGGTGGCAGACAAAACTTTCTCAGCGTCAGATTCAAAACATGAGTAACCACACTCAGGTGAGTTTACAGATAAAATAAATAAGAAAAAAAAATCCACAATCATTTAATTTTAATTTTCTTTTTTTTTTTCAGCTGAAAATATGATGCCTCCCTCATTAATTAAAAAGAAAATGTTGACCTCAAAGGTGTTTTGCAAATTTTTGATTTTTTTTTTCTTTTGCCTGTAAAATGGCTGGTAAATGGGAAAATGACTACAATATGCATTCATTAATTCATTTTGCAAACGAAACCTTCTCAACCTAAGATTCAAAACATTAGTAGCCACACTCTAGGGAGTTTACGGCTAAAATAGAATAAAAATTCAAAATTATAATCCATAATTTTTTATTTAATTTGCAGCTGAAAACCTGATTAATTAAAAAGAAAATGTTGACCTCAAAGGTCTTTTGCAATATTTAGATGATGCATTTTTGTGCCTATAAATGGCAAATGTGTCTGACGGCCATCTGCACTGACTAAAATATGCATTCATTCATTCATTCATTCATTCATGCATTCATTCATTTATCATCTCTACCGCTAATCCTGCACTCATTGATGTCATTGGGTGAAAGTCAGGGTTCGGGAGGAGGAATCCGGAGAACCCGCAGGAACCCTACGTGGAGAACGTGGAGACTCCACACAGAAAGGCCCTTCCTCGCCGCGCCGCCCTCGAAAACCCAGAAATATAAAAGCGCAAATTAGGAATCGCTTTCCCGAGTAATGAAACAGTGAAAGCCGATGCAGGGTGACAGCTCCTCGCCGCGTGATGTATCTCGGGCGGCGTCCCAGTCGGCGGCGGCGGCGGCGGCGGCGTCCCTCCCGAGCCATACCCTCCCCTCGTCGCCGTCCGCCCCGCCGTCATGTGACAGGAGCAACAACAGAGGCATCAGCGGTGACAGAGCCAGAAGCCGTGCTGCTCTGCTCCACAGCAATATAGCAGTCTGTTTCATCCTCCTCCTCTTCAGCCCCCCCCCCCCCAGCCTTCGCTTCCCGCCTCCCTATCTCGGCTGACAGTCACCAGACAAGGGATCACCTGACCGCGCTTGCATGAACCCTCGCGTCCGTTGTAATTTATGAGGTTCATTACAAGCGCAACTGCAACCGCCGCGACGACATTGATACGGCAAAAAGAAAGGAATTACGATGGTCCCGTTTGATCGGTTTGTCGTTAATTTCGGAAGACCTTCTCAACCTACGATTGTAAAACATGAGTCGCCACACTCTGGTTAGTTTACAGCTAAAATAAAAGAATTCAAAATTAAAAATTAGAATGAATTAAAAATCCATAATTTAATTCTATCTATTTTATTTTTTTCGGCTGAAAACATGATGCTTCCATCATTAATTAAAAAGAAAATGTTGAGCTCAAAGGTGTTTTGCATTGAGATGATTTTTTTTTTGATAATTATTATATGGATTATATTACAATTATATGGATTATTTCATTAATTTTGCAAACAAAACCTTCTCCACCTACGATTGAAAACATTAGTAGCAACGATCCGGTGAGTTTTCAGCTGAAATAAAAAAATAAATAAAAATCCATAATTTAATTAATTAATTTATTTATTTATTTATTTGCAGCTGAAAAAATGATGCCTCTCTTATTAATTAAAAAGAAAACGTTGACCTCAGAGTCTGAGTCTGTCTGATGTCCATCTGCACTGACTAGAAAATGCATTCATTCATTCATTCATTCATTCATTCATTCATTCATTCATTCATTCATGTCTATTCTGCCAATCATGCACTCGTGGTCCTGGGGTTGCTGGAGTCAGAGAGAGTCAGATTCAGAGTTCACCTTGGATCAGTCGCAATCCGAGAACCCAGAGGAGCCTCGCGTGGACACCAGGAGGACGTGGAGACTCCACACAGAGAGGATAAATTTTGCAAACAAAACCTTCTCAACCTAAGATTCAAAACATGAGTAGCCACGATCCATTGCGTTTACGGCTAAAATACAAAAGAAATTAAAAAATTGAAAACCAATAATAATTTTTTTTTTTTTTTTGCAGCTTAATTGAAAAGAAAATGTTGACCTCAAAGGTGTTTTGCAATATTTAGGTTGTGTATTTTTTTGCCCATAAATGGAAAATATGCGTGATGAACATCTGCACTGACTATAATACGCATTCATTCATTCATTCATTCATCATCTACACCGCTAATCCTGCGCTCAGGGTCGTGGAGTTGCTGGAGCCCGGTTGTCATTGGGTGAGAGTCAGGGTTCACCTTGGTTCGATGGCCAGTCACAGAGCCACATAAAGAGACATTCGCTCGTGCATTAACATATCTGAACTATTTAGGGATCTCCAGTGAACCTGATGCTAGCTTTCATAGCGTGTGTGAATGAGAGGGTGAATGGTTGATTGTCCCTGTGACGCACTGGTGCCCGGTCCATGGAAAACCCGGAGCCTCCGTCCCCACCACAAATGCAGGATACATGGCGTCAACAATGAATGAATTCATGAAGTGGGCACTCTCCTTTTCACACCTATGGAAAAAAATAGAGTCCTTGCTCAACCTCCTGCATGTTATCGGAACCGTGGAAGTAACACTCTTCCCCTTTCCCTCCGCTCGTATTTATCTCCCTTCCCTGAGAGCGTCCAGGAATAAAACCATCAGCGTTTACCATATTATTTACGAGGCGGGGCGGAGAACCCCCTCGGCCACGCCGGGCTACGAGGAGAAACCTACCTCGCCGCCGCCGCCTACCTGCACGCTTTAGGATTTATGCGGGACAAGTCTTCCGCTGAGGCCATTTAGTAGCTTGATCAAAGATGTGTCAGCGCCGGGGATTCACTACGCTGACCCACGGGTTAAGAGTGTGTTCCTTGCTGTGCGCGGTAGATACATCATACCGTGACAGATGAATGGTTTTGTATCTCTTCGGACACCTGAAACCAAATACAGACGCTAATGGATTTCCCACCGCAATGCGTGTATGACAGAGCCATAACAAGCAAGTGACTGGAACCCAACAATAAATAATACCTTCTGCGGGGTTTTATAGTTTTGCCCCACGGGGTTGAGATGTTGTCCGATCACCGGCGGGAAACGTCTTGCAGGATAGCGGCGGCGGAGCGTTCCTCGCACGTGTGATTGCCGATGAACGAGAGAAAAAGCGTCGAGGATTCATATTCAAGGCGCAGGAATGTAAAGGTCACGGCAAAGACGCTAGTTCAGGTTTGCAAAAAGAAAAAAAAAAAAACGTTTGTTTGTCCATTGGCAGCGCGAGAGATTAGGAGAAAGGATACGGAGAGAAGGTCGATCAGGATGCTCTTTTTTTAATAATCAGTCATTGGACGGTTAGCCTGTACTTCTAAATAGCGAAGCAGAAGTACATGCGGCTAGCCTGCAGTGCTTTCAGTGGTGAGTTCATGGCACAAGCTGAAGGCGCCGAGAGTTTAAGAATAGCATAAAATCGATTGATTTATCCCGAGGGAAATTCTTTTTGTCAGAAGGCTCCAAAATTTCTGGTCACTAGCCGCGAGTTTGGTCCTTACGTTCCATGTACCGATGGTGGTTGTCGCCCTGGTTGAGAGGATGGTTTTCGGCATAGTGGCTTCCGGGTGTTTCCGGCTTTCTCCGCCCTGCCGTCATAAGTCCTTCCGAAGGTCCATGTTCTCCCCTGGGCCGGGTATCAATGTCTGCTCTTGTTTGAGTATCTGTAACAGGTAGTGTTTTATGGGGTGCGGTTGCTAGCACCACGCCCAACCCCCAACCTGGAGGACCAGGTGTTGCCTTTCGTCTGACCTGCCCGGGGTAGATATCGCCTCCAGAGTCATGGAAGTACACAAGCCTCCCGACCACGGCGAGGTAGACACACCTGGTGCAGAGACTAGGAGGCAGATGCCAAGAAAATGGGCTACACTTGGGGACAGCTTGAGATGCTGGCTCAGGACCGAGATGCTTGGAGAACTCTTGTTGGTGGCCTAAACCCCAGAAGGGGTAGTCGTAGTAGTAGTAGTAGCCACGAGTTTGGTGGCCACAGGTAAGAAAGACCTCCTTTGGACTCCAGCCTACCGTTCACCAGGTGAAAGGTGTTGTCCCTGGTACCGAGCAACTTCTCAGACACCTCCGCTGACGACTCCAGCTCTGCTCCCAGGATGGAACCAGCCTTCCTGATGAGCTCATTGTGCCTGTTAGCATTAGCTGCCTAGAGCGTTGAGGATAATGCCGAACATCTGCAGCATGTTTCCGCGGACGTTGAAAGACCTGAGCCTGCTGTGAAAAAAACCAGGCCGTTCTGACCTTCTTTGCATCTGTGTTTTTAATCCAGTTCAGCTTGGACTCGTCCGCAACGTCCACATCCGTTCCATCGATGGAGACGGGGTTAGGACGATTTCCTCCGTTTCCAAAAGTCCACCACCCCACTTCTTCGTCTTTGTGACACCGAAGCTTCTATCACTAACTTGGGGTTCAGCATCGAGCCCGGGAGAAGATCTAGGCGATCCCGCGCCGATTCCTCCCTCGATAAAGCATTTGTCGTGGGCCGTCCGACAAACGTGAAAAAACCGAAATGCTCTCCCTCTCGGATCTATTCTTGTCTTCATCAATTCCGGAAGAAAATAACCACCGTAAAATTTCCCCAACGCTTAGTTACCACCTGGGTTGTTTTGTAGCTCGCCGTGGCTGCCGGCGGCGCTATTGTTGCTTAGTTACGGTAACCAAGTAAGGAATCATCACCCTTAACCCAGAGATGAACTGCTTTGATTCAGAATCTTGTGCGAATCTCTTGTGTGAGTGTTTGCGACGTTTGGAGTGAGTAATTACAGGACGGCATGAAGCGGCCTTAAATAGGATTAAACGCACATTTACGCAGTTAATCCGCCGGCCAACTCCGAGGTTTTCCGCATTTTCAGCGCGCGCACGTACGAGAACGCGTTTACCTTCGTCCACGTCCGAGCCCCCCGCCGTGTTCGGGCTCCGGGCTAATCTAAATGCACTCAATGCAGGAGCTCTGAGGTTCTCCTGTCAGAGATCTGCAGATCAGCGGAAGTATCAGCATTGCAGGGGTGAATTTGACCCGGTGTTATTGCAAACTAAATCCACAGTACTTCTGGGTGGCGGCGGGGATTAAAAGGAGGCGGCGTGGAAGTCCTCAAGGAAATTATCCATATTCTCCCCAGACGTATCACCTCATTTAACACTATTTATTGACATTCGTCGTCTCAAGTGCCGTCCTCGAGCCGAACTCGCAGCGCCGCGGTGTTCTTTCCTCAATAACGGTCTGAACTTCAACAAAAGCGAGTCAGCAGCGTTATTCACGATGCGAAGCGTGAGCAAGGAATTCACGTGTTCATCTGCAAGCACCTGATGCCTGGTATTTTTGAAGTACCGTAATTTCCGGACTATTGAGCGCAGCTGAATATCAGCCGCATCGGCTAAAAATAAAGGTATGGCTATCTTCGTGCACTAAAACCATGAAAGTCGTGTTCTTCAGTGTCGGAATTAAACAGCCTCAGAAGCTCGATAACCACAATAAAAAAATCCAGAAATTAGCCGCAGAGTTCATGGCGTGTGAAAAAAGCAGCGGCTTATAGTCAGAAAATTACGGTACGGCTATTATTTCAAATTTAAAAAATAGGAACAAAAATTTTGAAAAAGGAAAAAACACCCATATTCGCTGCCCGGTTAGCGATGGGATCAAAAATATCCAATGAATAGTCCATCTCGGGGCCACACAAGGAAACAAACAACCATTCACAAACAACCATTGGCTCTCCAATTTCGCTGCTGCATGTTTTTGGAGTTAGCTAGCTAGCAACACCTCATATTTGGCGCCGTGTCGTACGGTCGTATGTCTCCATGTCAGCGGTCCCCAACCTTTTTTTTTTTTTTGCCATGGATCATACCGGAGAACTTTTTCGCCAACGGGATTTGGGGGCTTTTTAAAAAAAAGAGGAATGCGCCCGCGACACCTTGTGTGATGAGCTTCTGTGAACTATTGAACGATGACCGTACCGATATCTTCTTCTTTCCTTTGGGTTTTTACCTTCAGGTGTCGCCACAGCGAATCAACCTCCTCCATCTAACCCTATTCTCTGGATCCTCCTCTCTCACACCAACTACCTTCATATCTTCTCTCACTACGTCCATAAATCTTCTCTTCGGTCTTCCTCTAGACCTCCTGCCTGGCATCTCCAATTCCAGCATCCGTCTACCAATATAGTCCCTATCCCTCCTCTGTACATGACCCAACCATCTCAGTCTGGCCTCTCTGACCTTCTCTCCAAAACATCTAACATGTGCTGTCCCTCTGATGGACTCGTTCCTGATCCTCTCCATCCTGGTCACTCCTAAAGAGAACCTCAACGTCTTCATCTCTGCTTCCTCCAGCTCTGCCTCCTGTCTTTTGTTCAGTGCCACTGTCTCCATCTGTACAGCATCGCCAGGTCTCACCACTGTCTCCTCCACCTTTCCTTTCATTCTAGATGATATTCTTCTATCACAAAGAACCCCTGAAACTTTTCTCCACCCATTCCAACCTGCTTGAACCCGTTTCTTAACCTCTCTTCCACACTCTCCGTTGCTCTGGACTGTTGACCCTAAGTACCTGAAATCCTCCACCTTCTTGATCTCCACTCCCTGCAGCCTCACCGTAATGCAGAATCAGTGGAAGCCCTGAGATTGTTTTCCTACTCGACGCTCCCGTCTGGGTGAATGGTGACTCTCGAAGTGTATCCCTTCCGTCCCTTCGACTCCGTAGTCTTCTTTTTTGTCGATGTCACTGGTGAAAACCTGCCCCACAAAGTCAGACGGTGCTCGGTCTCCACGTGGTTACATGACTTCATGAGCTAGCCATTAGCCGCTCACCGCTCATCACGCAGAGCGGGCGTGAGACATACGAATCACCCGTTGCAACCAATCCGCAGTTTAAGCCGGACTCTTGGTATTTTTGTCATTTAAATTACTTTTATGCATGCCATGATATTCAGCAATATGTCCTGAAAACAACATATTGGACAAAAAGCTCTTCCTGTATCATTACTGTAACATTTTAAGTAAGTATCACATTCTGGGCCTTGATAGTTATCAAATATTTATGGATGCTCGCCTCATTTTTAAAGTTTTAAATGGACTTGCTCCGACTCCCCTTGTAGATTTTACAAGTAAAAAAGTCATCGGGTAAATACCAGAGCATCGTCCGGGGGAGACGGTCACCTTCCCCGGCTAAACGTCACTTTTAAAAGCGCTCTGAAGCAATTTGGTGAAAACTAACCGGACATGCAGGCACGGGTAAAATTTTCCCTTTTTTGGAGCGATGGGTACATCTTTGAGGCTGCTTGTATGATGTCTCTGAAATGTCCATTGTAAGTTTATGTTTGTTGTTCTTACCTGCCCTAGGACCAGGGGTTAAAAAATTAGCGACTTTGCTAACCCCGGCATATTTACATTGATGCACTTTGCTGAGATGTTGATTAATATGTACTGTTCCAATTCAAATTAAATATGAAAAAAAAAAAAATGCAGCTCTCTTCCGGACATTTTAGCGCAGGGTTAGCTTGCCGCCTTGCTGCTGCATGGGAAAACCAAATGGGTGCGCCGAAGCCACGGCGAGGCTAAGGCGGGAAGTGGCAAATTTTCAAAGTACCCGGGAAGAGCGCTAAACATAAAACACATGTCATTTTAAGCGACTTTGTGATTTCTTTGCGACCCGGCGGTCCGGAACCTCTGCTCGATGTGCTGCGTGAACGAGAGAATGGCTGCAGGATAAGCGGTATCGATAATAAATGCATGAATTATTTTTCTGCTCATCAGTGCCCGTTAGCTGCTGGCGTCGTCCAATCCATCTCATGGCTGGATGCAATCATTTAGCATTTAAGATGAAGAGTCGACAATACACGACAACAAGCGCGGCGTCGACAGCAGCGCCGAGCTGCAGCTTCTCCAGCTGAGACCAATTATCGCGTGATGTGTAACGTAAACAGGTCATTTGAACGCTATCGCTAAAAAGCTTAGCAACAGCACACTGCACGTAAACGGTCACGACTGTCATCACGTTCTTCGGAAAAACGTTGACGGCGACTTTTTTTATTTTTCCATCCAGAAGCGCGTTCGTTTTTTTGTTTCCCGCACAGGACCGCGCCGTAATTGCACCGGTCTGTCCGACAAAAGGCTGAAAAGAGTCGCGGGGAGAACGGGGGAAAGAAAAAAAAAGAGGGAGAGAAAAGGAAAGATGGCTTGTCATGCCGGGGTCGTTTAAGGGTGGCCAATCATCCAATTATCTGGATAAAACAGGTTGCGCCTCATTGGGAAAAGCTCATTAAAAACGGCGTTCGATCCCGGCTCTTTGCTGCCACTGGAAAGCGAAAGCGCATTTTCTGTTCGGGGTGAAAAAAATACATTTTTCAAACGGAGCGACGCGGCGAGGAGTGAGAGGAGGAGGTATTTCCCTTCCGCTGAATAATTGGGTGTTTTGGATCTCGGCCAGTCAAAGATTTACTCGCCGTTCCTCGCGCGGAAATCCACGCCGCACTGGTCATCATGATGGAGTTCGGTCTGAGAGATCGGAAGAGCGTC
>CAAKHD010024275.1:36579-50109 GCA_901007705.1 Fistularia tabacaria
GGGCGGGAGGGGGGTGTCCCCCCCCCCCCCCCCCCAAAAAAATCAATAAATCGGCCGCTTCGTCGTTTTCTGCTTACGGTACTTTATTCATCTCCAACTCACCATGTTTTTGGACTTTGGGAGGAGACCGGATGACCCGGAGGAACCCCACGCAGACACGGGGAGAACACGGAGCCTCCACACGGGAAGCCCTCGGGGACCTTCTCTCTGAGACGTGGAAGCTCCAACCGCTGCACCACCGTGATAGTTCACACCTGACATTAGCATTCACACACACACACACACACACGGTGTTTCCTTCTAGATGGCATTTGAGATGAAACAGTGAGTCAACAAATGCACCGTTTTTCACCATGTTGCATTTCAGTTCTTGATGAACTCCTGTATCTAGGCAACGAGTAGTAATAACAATAGCTGATGACTTCTAATTTTCACATTTTTATTTTATTTTCTTTTTTCAAAGCGTGGCGAACCACCCGTTTACAAGAAAGGATGTCATTACGGGATAGAATAACAACAAGGCCTGAATGCAAAAAAAAAAAAAAGTCAGGGATTTAATTGCGCCGGTATGAAACGTATCATTATTTATCCCACAAATGACTAGAACCAAAGAAAACCCAATTCCACGCAGAACAAAAAAATCATGAACAGGCTTCGCCTTCTCACACGACTTCCTCAGACAATAACAAATAAACACCAAAGAGCAGGAGGCATGCTCTCGCCGTTCTCCCTGTATAATTAGATTCGCATTGTTTATGGCGCCCTGACATCCCGCCTTCTTTCGAGCAGACGCGCAAATCTCACATAATACAAACAGATCGCAACAGGCTGCGGTGCCAGTCTACGCAGCACCTTAATATGGAAAATACAGTTCGGAAGACCGAAAACAAATGCGCAGGTCGGGACCGCGCTGCTTCCAACGGATATTAAAGGTGACTGAAGGGAATGTAGGAGTCACGCTGCTGCTTTTCCCCGATGTGATTTGGTGAAAGTATAGTTGGGAAGTTTATCGTGACGCAAGTCAGAAGCCAAGCGAGATATTCGGGGTCTTGCGCCTCAAAGGACTCATCAATAGTATAAAGTCTCCTGTTCTTCTTTTCATTCGTTCTGCACCTCAGAGAGGATTAGAAATAGCACTCGGGCTGTAACGGCATCAACGACAGGGAAGATTTCTGAGACGTCGGCTTCATTCGATGGAAATCCAAGTGTACGTCCACCCGTGAGTCGATCGGGGCGCAGGAGTCGGGCAAAGATGTTACACATGTCACCTGGACTGATGCTCACAACAGCAATGCGCCACCTTTACGAGAATGACACAGGTGTTTGATGACGGTGTTAATCAGAGCAGGCATCTTGGAATGCTCTTTGATTGGACTCTCTTTTTTGACCTTCATAAAAAGGTCACCAGAGTGTCTTTTTACATCTTTGAGACGCCGCTAGTACTTAAAGTCCTCCACCGTCTTTATCTCCAGTCCCTGTAGCCTCACCTTTCCACCTGGCTTCCTCTCATTCATACACATGTATTCTCACCTTCATTGCCCACCTCTAGAGAGCAATGAAGGTGCAATGAAGACCTGCCCCTTGCTTTCACTACAGATCACAATGTCATCTTCAGACATCATGGTCCATGGAGAGTCCTGTCTCACCTCATCTGTCAGCCTGTCCGTCACCGCTGCAAACAAGAAGGGCTTCAGAGCTGACCCCTGATGTAGTCCCACCTCCTCATTGATGTTCTCCGTCACCCCGACAGCACACTCACCAGTGTCTCCCAGCGAGCATACATGTCCTGCACCAGTGTAAGATACTTCTCTGCCACTTCAGACTTCCTCATTAGGTACAATTGTTCCAATCTTGGCATCCTGTCGTTTGCCTTTTACCTGTTTTTATCATTAAAGAGGTCTTAATCTATGCATTCGTGACATCACGACTAGATAATTATAATGTCGTTGCATCCCGGCTTGCAAACTGACTCCACTGGCTTTCAGTTCAGGCAATATCAGACATGAAGGAGCAGTCTTGTCTGTAGAACATCAGGCAGGCCTGATCTGGTGATCCTTTGAGGCAAAGCTGAGGATCAACTTCTTTGCTTCTGTATACGAGTCTTGAGCGGGTGTCCAACGGGTTCTCTAGTTTCCAAAAAATGTCTGGAGGTTATTTGGTTGCCTCTCACCCCATCGCATCTCTCACTCCAGACAGATGGAAGAAAAACGTAGATTTTTATTCATTTGTGACCTGCTCTTATCCTTATCCACTTATAGAGCACTTTGATGGAAAGTTGCATATAAATATCTAGTATTATTACACTTATTATTATTATTATCGTTATTATCATTGTCATTATTGTTATTTTTATTATTGTTATTGTTTTAGTATTGCTATTATTTTCATTATTGCTATTCATCATTATTATTATTATTATTATTATTATTATTATTATTATTATTATTATTATTATTATTATTATTATTATTATTATTATTATCACTGCTGTTGTTCTTATTACTGATATTATTATTATTGTCATCATCGTTTATTATTATGACAAAAATGCATTCTGGTGGAGAACAACAAATTAAACTTTGCCATGTGACAGATTAATCTGCTGCTCTCGATGAATTAGATACAAATTAAAAACAGTAAAATGATAATAACAGATAAATGAGGAGATGTAGACATACATTTCAGCTGAACTCAATCCATGCAAATGATTTCCAATCTATTTTTTTTGTAAGTCACTCAAATGGCATCCATTAATAAACAGCAAAGGCAGACTAATTGCAACCCTCGACAGTCAGGAATTCATTAGCCTCCTCCATCACTGCTGTCCGCGATCAATCATTTGATCAATCACTCCTCTAATATCACATCCCGCAGGTGCGAACATCATTATTATTTCATCAGTGTCAAACTGCTGCAGAGAATAGGCTCACGGTAAGAACGAGATCCCGGCCAGTACCTTAAAATCATCCTCGCACTGTTTGAACATCCTGACACTTTACACACTTGCTAAAAATTAATAGCCTTGCTAAGTGTGTTTGTCTAATCTGAAGTCTTATTATACGGCCCACTCTGTCTTATTGAGACGCTACATCTCAAATATTGTGCTTTTCGGTGTGATATTTATGACCACACCGAGCATTGTTGTTTAATAATAATAATAAGGAAGCCACAGTGAGATGGAAGATGTAAAGAGTACTTTGAAGAGCTGAGGAAAGAGCGGCAAGGGGAGAAGAGGTCACCGTTGTGGACCCAAAAGTACCAGAAATTAGTAAAGGTGAAGTGAGGAGGACATTGAAGAGGATGAAGAGCGGAAAGGTAGCTGCTCCCGATGATGGGTTGATGTCCAGGAGAGGCAGTGGTAGAGTTACTGGTTAAAAACTATGCTCTATAAAACTAAATCTGTGCTGAATACAAGATGTCTTCACATCTTGTATTCATCTCTTGTGTTACCATATCTATCCTACTGCTCAGAAATATGGGGAAATGCTTGTAAATCCAGTAGTTAAATTGCGAAAAAAAAAAAAAATAATTAAAAAGCCATAAGAAGAATAAATAAAGTTGGATTTCGTGATTCCACCAATCGACTTTTCATGCCTAGAAAGAGTACTACAGTTGCAGTATTTGCTCTAAGAGTGCTGGTAGAGAAGAACAGAGAAGGTCAGAGGGAGCTGCATTGTGCCTTCATAGACCTAGAAAAAGCATACGACACGGTGCTGAAAGATGAACTATGGTACTGTATGAGGAAGTCTGGAGTGGCAGAGAAGTACGTTAGACTGGCGCAGGACATGTATGCTGGCTGGGCCCCTGAATCAGAATCAGAAAAGGCTTTATTTGCCTGGGGGCAATTGGGGGGCAAAGGGAAAAGCCAACGGAAAAGAAGAAGAAGATGGATTCCACCCTTAAGATAGGCCCATGGTCTTTGAATTGGGTTTCTATTGAACTCAAAATATGCTAACCATATCATGGTATCCCAAAAAAAAGAAAAATCTGAACTCTTGGTCTCACATAGTGTGAAATGCATCAAAAGTCCAATCATTCAATGAGAAAATGGAAATGAAATAAAAAATTGTAATCATAATAAATAGTTTACCATAGTAGCATGGTGGTTAGCATTTCTGCACCACAGCAAGAAGACGTTCTCCCCGTGTTGTCATGAGACTGAGCGGTTGTATGTCCCCATATGTGGCCCTGCGATGGACCGGTCCATAGAGGGCCTCCCAGCCAATGACAGCTGGGATAGGTTCCAGCCCCACCGCGTCCTCTTCGTGCGAGATAAGCGGTATAGATAATGAATGAATGAACGAATGAACTGCCTTCCCTATTTAGTCCTACTTACCGCTAAAAGGTTTTGTCAAATGACTGAATGACTCCAGACTACAGTACCGTGTCTAAATTGGGATCAGAAAATAAGCTACAGTCAAGCCCACGTGCATACATTTTGACCAATAATGTTCCATTTACAGAAAAATGGGATTTAGTTTCCATTCAAGACGGGCCTAAATGAGCTCTGTACGTTTGTGTGTGTGTGTGTGTGTGTGTGTGTGTGTTCCTGCTCTATTTGTTATTCTGAGTGAACAACCCCAGTGCACTATACAGTATCAAGCAATGTAGGTGGCGGGGGTTTCAAGTCCCTTCTTGCAATTATCTTTCAAGCCTGGTAATTACACTGATGTCTCACCTAAATGTGGCGTGGTCTCCTTTCTTTAAAACTAACATTACCTCCGGGCAAACCGCGGCGCATGACTCCGTGTATTCTCAAAGGAGTGACCAAGAGAGCAGAGGAAGCGTTGTAAAATGTTAATTTCAAGATAGAGTCTATTGGAAAATCCATGTTGTTAACAAGGGCATCTTTCGCCGCTTTTACACTGTAGGAACCTTTGCAAGTCCAAGAACCTTTTCATGAACGAGGACAAGGACATTTACTCATGCATTTCGACAGCATAGGAAGCAGGGACCTTCAGTTCCTTCTTTGCTCAGGCTGGGTTTCCCTAGGAACTCATTGGTGCTTGCTGATTGGTGGAACTCATAAGCCACGGCCATCACCGGATACTTTTTCCAGAGCGCCACTTTTAAAAAACTATGAGTGGTCACTGGTCAGCTGCTTTCTGCAAGCGTGAAAGGGAGCGAGGACGAGATCCGAGGCTCTTCCGGCCTGCTACACCTCAGCGGGATTTCCAGGCCTCGCGGAGGAACGTCAACGTTCTGGGCGAAACAGGTCCGGGGTTAGCTGACGGCTAACTGGGTTCTTCACACGGCGAGGCAGTGCAGGGAGAAGATAAAAACACTCCAACCCATCTGAGAGTCTGCGGCTCTCATATCGCCATGCAGAATGCAAAAGTTAACGGTTCCCCCCTGGTGGTTACTGGAATGAAATCTGAGCTGAACATTTCTGAAAAATTTCCGTCGGAAAGCTGCTATTTTCTCCATCGCTCAGCTCTTCTGTAAATGAAAACTGGTTTTGCGATGTTCTGTAGAGAACCTTTATTTACAAGACGACTTAATGTGTCCGAATCCGAATCATACCGATTCCTATTGCTACATATCCCAGAAAGTCCACTTTTTTTCTTTGCGGCCAACGCTTTGGGGGGCCAAACGGCACTTTACAAGATCAAACATAAGTCAGCAGTGACTCAGTCAGCCACCCCCGTGTTTGTTTGCGTTCCCGCAGCTCCTCAAGCTGTACTTGTTTCGGTCTCCTTTTTTCGCCCTCCCTTCTGTCTTCCCTCCAGAAACGCGTAAAGACCGAGCCACCGGTCTTTTCCCAAGTCACCCACTGGGTACGATGGTGCCCAAAACAGCTTGTCTGCACATCATTGAGCAAATTCCTTGAAGCATTCCCCACAAGTCACTTCTTTGGTTCGGTTTGAGCTCAGTGGAAGCATCTGCTTCTGCCGAATGACAAGTTTCAGGTTTTGATTGGCTCACAACGACAATACGCTGACCATTTTAACAATCAGTTGTGATTCAGGGATGGTAAAGACGGAGACCAACAGTCACAATGACCTACGTTGCCTTTGCTCTGCATGGGGACATTATTAATTCTTAGTCCACGTGGGATTCTCTTCCCACTTAGATCAGAGATGTCAAACTCCTCCTCTCTGAGGGGCCACATCAGCATCATGCTCGCCCTCAAAGGGCCTCATGTAACGGACACAGTATAAATGTAACTAAATGTAACCAAATACAATGTAAGTCAAATGTAACTACTCCTTCATGTTAAATAATTCTGAATTTATTACTCATCCAAATCCAAAGTGTTATATATGCATTTGCGTAGATGTAAAAAATGATCATGTTTACTAGCTGCTCTGCTCCTTTTCTATTGTCAGGATAAGAAACGACGTAGATTGTACTCTTTGCCTCATAACACAAAAGACAAGCCGTTTTTTCTCCATGTGTTCGCCTTCCCATCTTTCTTGAAACAGCACTTCCATCTGCATCGACTTTTCTCTTCCTGGACATTTAGGGATAATTCATATTTATATTTTGTATAAATCTCTATATATTTGAATATTCATATATTTTTATATATATTTTTATGTATTTATATATTTGTATTTCTCAATTCCACTTGTTGAAAGTCGCATTGATGTGGATCCACTGCAGTCTGATAGTGGGATGCCGTCACTTCGCGGGTCACATGATCGGCATGAATTGTGGGAAATGTAGTTTATGGTCAATGCACGAGTGACTTATTTATTCTAAGATAATCAGACCTTTTAAGAAGTTCTCGCAGGCCACATAAAATGACATTGCGGCCTACATTTGGCCCGCGGGACTTGAGTTTGCCACATGTAGCGTTGAAGGTAAAAAACGAGTGTCAAAGGGTAGCCTCGGATAAAGCGCAGTCATAAGGAGAAAGATTCGTTTTGATCAATGATGTTGACCTCTATCAGGTCATCTCGACTGTCTTTGCATATATTAAGAGTTTCTTGTTTTGGTCCTATCTCTGAAAAAGACAAAAAAATTTAACAAGAAGGCGTCTCTTGTTGTATTTTTATGGTATATGATTGCTTTTCCAGTCCTTATATGGAACACAATGATACCTATTCGAGACGTTTTTGTGATATATTTGTATCTTTTTGGTGTTTGACAACCTAACTAACTCGAGTCCCGATGTGGGAACGTATTCATACCCATACAAGATGTCTGGGATATGTACCGTAATTTCCGGACTCTTAGCCGCTACTTTTCCCCCCACGCTTTGAACACTGCGGCTTAAACAATGATGCTGCTAATTTATGGAATTTTGAGGGGGGGAAGTGACACTGACTGCGACAACGAAAGAGAGTCCGAGGAAGCGTGTGGAGAAGGACAGCTGGAGTAGGACAGAGCGGGGATAGCAAATGAATGGATGGACTTTTCCTCGTGTTATTTATTATTAATCTTTTTCATCGGCCGTGTTTCGGGCACTGTTCGGAAAATACCATTTCCAGAACGTATTTCTGGATGTTACCGGTATGTATTTAATTCAAAGTAAAAAGAAAAACTGCGCAACATCTTTTTGTGTAAATATCTCATGTTACAACATGGACACCTGCGGGTTATAGAGAAGTGCAGCCTATATATGGACACATGCATTTACTGATTGATTTTTAGCCGGTGCCGCTAACATTCAGGTGCGCTCAATTGTCCGAAAATGACGGTATATATATCTATCTTTTTGATGTATAATTATTTGTCTCCCGCTGGTCGTGATATGGGGACATAAATACCTATTCAAGATGTTCTGTGTTCCAGTATATTGATGTTTCTTACTCACCTTTCTTTTTGTCATAATTGTTCCTGTGTTTAATCAATGATGGACGGCACGTATGGGGAATCACGTTAGTTCGACCCTTTCAAAGTGGCGCAGCTGAACATTCTTTGCTAAGCGTCTGAAAAGCCAATGTGGCTCGAAACGTTATGAAATAAATGATCTTTGTATTGGAGCCCTCTTGGCGTGAGGACTTTTTTAACCTTTTTTCATTTTAGGATAATAATAATAATGTATACTTTATTTATTATTAATCCCTAGTGGGAAAATTCGTTCTCTGCATTTCACCCATCATGGATGAACCATGAGCAGTCGGCATGCCGTCTACCAGCGCCAGGGGTTTAGCGTCTTGCTCAACAACACTTCGACACACTAGGAGGAGCGGGGAAATCCAACCCGGAAGGTCTGGTTCCAAAGACGATCGCTCTACCTCCTGCGCCGCGCCGCCCCTAGCTAACTGATCACCAGGTCTCCGACTGAGAGTCATTGACGGTAGCTGAGTGATCGCGTTCATGCATCGAGACTCACTGGGCAAAGAGTGGTAAAGCGCTTTGCTCTTCTTGACCAAAGCTAGCAAGGCGCTAACTAGACAATCTTGAGCCACTTTGGAGGTTCAAGGGACGCCCACTCTATCAAGTGAGCCCTAAATGCCCCTCAAGACGAGGTTCCTGCTCACTCATATCTGCACGGCATGTACCGCCGTCTCACGTGTAGTCCAGTGTTTCAAACATTTAACCGCTATCTGAAGAGGCGATTCAGAGTCCCCGTAAGACCCCTGGCCACCACGGCCACCCTCCTAACACCTAAACCTATAATGAGAACATAGTGGCCGAGTTGGCCCGGCTACGTTGAGGCTCTATCGAGGTCAGGAGGCATCCCCAGTCATCCAGAAGGAGTCCGGTAATCCTCCCAGACAGCAGGGAACGGCTGCTATCCCGGCTTGTCACAACCACTCTGGGCCTTCGCCGTTGAGGCCGTCACATCGAAAACCCGGTGTCTCACCAAAAACAACGGGACCCACGGGAGAGGAGCAACAATGAGCAGCATTTTTCACACCGCCCGGTGGACTACGGGCCGGTTAACTCAAAAAAATCGACATTTCTTATTTGCATGAAGACCCGGGGAGGCAGCCGACATTAGCTTAGCTAACATACCGGGCCTCATCAGCTGACACCTCGGCCACCTCCTTCCACGGATTCACTTCAGCTGACCGACTCCGTCTTCTCATTGGCAGCCGTCGCTGAAAACCATGAGTTGAACTACTCTAGTCTGCACACTGCCTCTCTGTGACACACTGTCTGACCCGTTTAATGTCACTCGCATTGTCACTCCCCAACCTCCCCCGTATTGGTGGTCCGTGCCGATTTACATGGAGACAGGCAGCAAAGCCTCGTCGCACAACAAGTCCTCCAAAATAACAGCTCTTTGTGTTTGGGTGACAAGGTGAACTCCGGGTTTACTTCATATTCAGAACTGTTAACAAATACGGGTTTGTTTCAAATGTAATTATCCACCGGTAGAGTTAAAAACGCACAACGCACGACCCTGATGTACAATTTATACCCAAGATTTTGGACTTCTTCTGCAACTTTTGCATCATTACAAAAAAAAAATGCATCCGTATTCCAACTATTTTAATTAATGATCATAATAATAATGATTATTATGATTAATATTATTAATTCCACCTCACAGCAAGAAAGTCCTGGTCTCCATCTTCTCTCCTGGTTCCTCCCAAAGTTCCTGCAGGAGGTTAAATGGAGACCCTTAGTCGTCCAGACATGTGCATTACGGATTGAGTGGTTGTGTGTTTCCATATGACGTCTGAATGAGAATAAACTCAGATTCAGAAAGACTTGGATGGATGGATGGATGGATGGATGGATGGATGGATGGATGGATGGATGGATGGATGAATAATAATAATAATAATAATAATAATAATAATAATAATAATAATAATAATAATTATTATTATTATAACACTAAATAATAATAATCTGGGGGGGTTAAGCAATATAAAGAATTAATGTATGATTGATTGCATGAATAAATCATAATAATAATAATGATAAATGGATTATGATAATAGTTATTTTAATTAATAATGCAAATGCCTGATATCGTTTTTACTAAATAATATTTGTACCTCAAATATATTTTCCACCGTTGGGACATTTATTGCTACCCACTCTGTGCTTGACGCAGCTCCAGAATCTTTATGGGAATTAATTATTTTCAGCCGTATGAGTGATTCAGTTCATGTAAGCCTGAAGTTGATTCATGGTCTCCACTCGAGCATCAAACAGCAATTTCGGTCTAAATTAAGAGACTATTTAGGTGAAAACATTTTTTTTTTAATCCACTTAGCACTGCATTTCAAAAAATACAATTTACAAGTAGAAGAGTTAAAATTTTCAGAAATGTCTCTATTTATTTTTTGCTTCTTTACAAGCCAGTCTTGCTCGCACTGA
Source organism: Fistularia tabacaria (assembly GCA_901007705.1). Classification (NCBI taxonomy): domain Eukaryota; kingdom Metazoa; phylum Chordata; class Actinopteri; order Syngnathiformes; family Fistulariidae; genus Fistularia; species Fistularia tabacaria. Next base: position 46,810 of record CAAKHD010024275.1, read on the forward strand.
TGTACTGTAAGCCACCTTCTGGAGATCTCCGTTGGCCGTGGATGTGCAAGGACGCCATTCTGCACACTGAACAGACTGCAGCAATAACACGGCAAACACTGACCATTCTCCCAGGGCCAGGAGGGGGGAAACATCAGGGCTGGAACATACAAGAACGATCCAAAAAAGCAGGTTCACGCGATGTTAGCCGGAGTGATCGGATATCGACGTCAACTCTTGTCATACGTGTTCAAATGTACAGCTTGGAACTGCTGTATGGTCCGAGAGTCGCACAAAACAACGTCCCTCTGAGGTTCATGGTGACATGAAGTGAGTTATTCTCCCTTTATGATAAAAAGCATTTTTTCAACAGCGCCACTTTCGTCAACACGGTTTTTTTTTGGGTTTTTTTATCGATCACTTGCAGCTCTGTACCTGCGGTGGATGAGTTCAACATCATTGGATGGCAATGCTAATGATCCCAAAACTAGCATGCAACTTACAACTTACAACTTGCAACAACTGCCGCCATCCGTCGTCACAACAACCCGAAGCAAATGAAGCAGGCGCCGTGTGTTGTCTTTTGAAAATGAACCGGGTTCAGTTTCGCCTCTGCGCTCGATGTGCTCTGCGCAGAATTGACGTTGTTTCCGCCCAAATCAGACACGCTTCTTGCAACTCAGAGCAAAAACCCACTTCTTGTATGCAGCTTACATACAAGTCCTTGCGCTCTCTCTCTCATTTCCCTATTGGGCGAGGCTTCATTTACTGTGGCATCTCGCCAGGCGTCAGCTCATACATAAGCCTTTAGCTATTGGCTGTTAGCTATTTGCAGGTAACAGTCAGCGCTACCGAATAGTGTAAGATGATTTGTGCCTCGTAGCCCTTCTGTCTCTCTCGCCCTCCTGCTTTCTATCTCTCTGTTCTTCTCTCTCAACTGCCAGGCACCCGCCATTATTTCTTTTCTGAATGTCAAAGCTGTTTCTGTTTGCTAACCAGGCCGGTCGAGGCAGAGGGCCGCCATCACTGGGATCTGTCCTATTATTTCAGCAATAAGCATGTTGCGGAGAGCACGACAGTTATTTGCAGCAAGGGTCTCTCTACCTCGTTGCTTTATGCTAGCACCTTGCACCTAGCCACCCATCCCCCACTGGGCATCTCTCCCTCGTCAGTGTATGCTGGCACGTTCCGCCTCGCCGCTCATCCCCGGCCAGGCCTCTCTCTCTCGTCGGTGTATGCTAGCGCCTTCCGCCAAGTTGCCGTCCCCAACCGGGCCTCTCTCCCTCGTCGGTGTATGCTACTGCCTTCCGCCTAGCCGCCCACCCCTGACCGGCCCTCTCTTCCTTGTCAGTTTATGCTAGCGCCTTCCACCTAGCCGCCCGTCCCCGAGCAGGCCTCTCTCCTTTGCTGGTGTATGCTCGCACCTTGCACCTAGCCATCCATTCCCCACCGGGCATCTCTCCCTCGTCAGTGTGCACCAGCACCTTCCACCTAGCCGCCCATCCCTGACAGGGCCTCTCTTCCTCGTCGGGACATGCTCGTGCCTTCCACCTAGTTGCTGTCCCCAACCAAGGCTCTCTCTCTTGTCAGTGTATGCTACCGCATTCCACCGAGCCGCCTGTCCTTGACCGGGCCTCTCTCCCTTGTCGGTGCATGCTAGCGCCTTCCGCCGAGCTGCCGTCCACGACTGGGCCTCTCATGGGTGTATGCTAGTCTGGGATCTGTCCCAGGTTTCTGCACCAGTAAAGAGCAGTTACTTCCTCGCCGCCGCGCCAAGTGCTCGCTTATGGGGTAACGTTGGGTTTCTGGAGATCATCTTAAAGAGTGTAGTACAGACCTGCCCTACATGGAAAGGGTCACCAGACAACTGGGCAGTGATCGGAGTCTCATGTTAATAAGTCGTGACATCGTATGTATCTGCAGAATATCCTTGAATGGCCGTGGGTCCCCAAGATGTCCAGGAAACCCCCGGTGCATTGGACAAAAGATGACATCAACCTGTGTGTTAACGGTAGCGGAGACAAGCCTAGTGGGTTCAACTCTTACAAGCTCTGTTGAGAGTGACGACCCCCCGCTTGTATCAAATTCTTCATACCTTACGATGCACCCCCTATCAACCAACTTGTTTCCCAAAGACTCGGTCATCGAGTTCGGGAGCGCAATTATCTCGGCGGTTCGTCCCGCGACGCCGCAAGCTTGCCGGCTTTTTGAGAAAGCTACCGGGAAAGAAGTGAATTGTTTTCTTTCCACGAGGGTTCGGCTTCACACGACTTCTCTCTCTCTCACAGTTGAAGTAATTTCAGGGGACTGGCTCGGAGTTATTTATATATATTTTATTTTTTTTTGGTTATATCTTAAGGCTACCTGCATCCCTGTCCCTGTCGCCAGTCGCATTTGAAATTCCATTAGCGGTCGACTTTTTTCTGTATAAAAAGAAGAGTGTTAAAAAAAAAAAAAAAGAGGATGGGTAAGAATGAAGAGAGAAAAATGGATCAATATTTAATTTTCTCCCCGGGAGATATGTTCAGCCGCTAATCAGCAGCGACTGGAAAAGATGACATCTAGAATAGCAAGCAGCGGCGCTGCACCTTCCACTACATCTTCTGCCTCCCAGGGCCGTTCCTGTCAGCCCGCCGTTGCCCGTTTACTCAGTCAAATCAATCCCGCCAAATGTTTGTGCGTTTTACATCAGCCCCACGGCTCCCTCCTCTCCTTGGCCGTCCTTTCCCTCTCGCAGGGTCTTTTCCCCCGGCTTGGAGGTACGGTTTCGCTCTCAGAAAAGTGGATCTGCGCTTCGACGGCAGTCGTTCCGTCAGGGAGAAACCAAACCTCGCGTCTCAACATCGGAACTGGCAGGACGTTTCCGGGTGCGTTAGGAGAGCGTAGCTACCGGGGACCGTGAACCTTCAGCCCCTGGAAACACCTTAGCTCCTTCTCCGATCTTTGAACGGTTCCATGGGTGCATGGTGATTGGTGGAGCTCATAGGCCACGCCCTTTACCAGTTGTCCCTCGCTATGACGCGGTTCACCTTTCGCTGCCTCGTGGTTTCGCAGATTTTTTAGTGCAATTTTGCGTGCTTTTTTTTTTTTTTTTTTTTACAGCGCCAATTGTTTTCTGCGTCCTGTTTGGCTAAGGGACTGTAGACCATCGTAAATCCATCTCCCCCGTAGCGTGTCTCTTGTACAGCACAGAATGCTTTCAGCTTGGCGCATTTACATCTATCTCCCATCGCTGTCAGTGTGACTGAAGGCTGTATGTATCACATTCAATTTCTTATTTCTAAAAGCCATCATAACTATTGATATTAAAACGTTTTTATT
>CAAKHD010024275.1:50129-67717 GCA_901007705.1 Fistularia tabacaria
TTGCTTGTTTCGTGTCTGGGTGGTTGTTTGTTTTTTTTGTTTTTTTTTTGGTGTTTTTTTTTTTTTTTTTTTTTTTACAGCGCCAATTGTTTTCTGCGTCCTGATTGGCTAAGGGACTGTAGACCATCGTAAATCCATCTCCTCCGTAGCGTGTCTCTTGTACAGCACAGAATGCTTTCAGCTTGACACATTTACATCTATCTCCCATCGCTGGCAGTGTGACTGAAGGCTGTATGTATCACATTCAATTTCTTATTTCTAAAAGCCATCATAACTATTGATAGGAAAACGTTTATATTTTTTATTTCTCAAAAGAATGTTTGGGCCTGAAAACATGTTTTGGTCTTTGAAGACTGGACTTATTTTTCTAGGAAGGTTGAACTTTGAGAGTGTTTAAACAAGAGAGAAAGGTGAGAAAGTGCGAATGCCTGTCTAAGAAAAGTGTATAAAGTGAGTTGTGAAGAGTTTTTGCAACCTTAAAACATTTACAATCATTGTAAAAAATAAAGCTGAGTTTCTTCGCGGATTTCGCCGATTGCGGGATATTTTTGGAACGTAACTCCCGCGAAAAACGAGAGGCCGCTGTACTTTTTGCGGACTGTGGAGCGGTAGTTTTCAAAACCATTATTTTTTTTTGCAACAACATGGACAGAAGAAGCGTGGAAGAGGCCCAAGCGCGTCTGCTAGCCTTCCACGCGGAGGGGTTTCCAGGAACACGAGCATTCATTCATTCATTTGTTTGTTCATGATCTAATCTGCTTGTCCCAGCCGTCACCATGTAGAGACGTACGACCATTACCCCTCTGATCAGCATCTGAAGCGGTTTCCAGGAGGATATCGAGTCTATTCAGGGTCTCTGACAGTCACGTTTTTAGGGCGAGGAACTTGCAGAACCCATGCAGGCATGAGGAGAACATGGAGATTCCCCGAAGAACGGCGCTAACCGCTGCGCCACTGAGCCACAGAACATTTTGACCCAAATAGCTCCGGAGTTAGCCAAAGGCTAACGGGGTTCTTCGCATACGAAAGAACATGAACGCTGCGGCAGCTTCCACCTCCACGTTTTTCGTGCCACCGTCCGCTTCTTCTGCTTCTTCGTCTTTGAGAGTGGAGCTCAAGGTGAGCGTTGCGGGTCCCAACCGTAGGTCCCTCACCGCCCGCGGGAACGCAAAGCTAAAAGCTTTGACTCTTTTTAGAATGCGACTCCGGCCTCATTGGAACATACGGTCTCCTCGCTGAACACGTATGACGCTTGGGAACACGCTTCTAGATGGGATGAAATCGCAGCGTGACACTTGAGTCATTTCGCCACACCGGTCGTGATCGGATTAATGAGGCTTTCATTATTTGGCGTTCAGAAAATGGGACTGATTTGTGTTTCAAAAGCACTTTTAAATGTAGGTTCCCCCCTCTGACTGCGAGACCCCGAGCGTAATAAGCGTTATTTCCATCTTGAACAAATTCCTAAAAATTGAGTCTCAGGGCTTAAAATGACTGCTCTGATTTCCGCCGAGATGCCGCTTAACAGCAGCGCCGGCGCCTCCGTCGCGCCGCACAGGTAACGCGTACTAATGTCTCCCCGGAAGGGAAGTCGCACTCTACTTCATCACAGGTTCCGGGTGCTACGGTAAAAGCATGTCTCCTGTTACTGTGGAGCGACTTGTCCAAAATGGAAGAGAACTTCCCAGGACGGCGGAGGTACACTTGAACTGCTCGCCGTGTCCTCGTTTCGAAGTCCAGCCGAAGTGCCGTCCTCTCAGGGGTCACCGCAGCCAATCATCTGCCGCCGTCGAACCCTCCCCTTTGCATCCTGCAACCGACTTCCTGTGCTCTTTCCTTTCTCCTGGCTGGTCCAACCTTATCGTCCTTCCACCGGGATCTTCACCAACCCCCCTCTGTCCGTGTCCGAACCTTCTCAGTCTGACTTGTATCTCCAGAACATCTCACATGTTCCTGCGATGGACTCATTCCTGCTCCTCTAAATGCTCCTCAACTCCCAGAGAACCTCAGCATCTTCATCTCCGCTGCCTCCAGCTCCACTTCCAGGCATCATGGCTGCTCTCCACCTCCGTCTTCTCCACCTCTCCTTTCATTCTGGCTGATACTCTGTTCTCCACCCATTCCAAACCTGCTTGAAGATGTTTCTCCATCTCTTCTCCAACCCTCTCCAGGACGCACACATGAATGATATATGAGCACGAAAACACATTCAACGCGGCGCTACACGAGGAAGACGGCTGTGTTTACATGCGCCATATGGGATTGTGCTGCGTTCGATTTCTTTCATTTGTGTTGTTTTTTTGGAAACTCTTTGCCCTTCATTATGGCTGCCCAGTCTTTTTTAATCTATTTATTTTTACTGTACAATGTTTTTATCTCCTGGATTATGATTTTACCACTTTGTTAGCATCGATGGAGGACGCAGCTACTTAGCGACAGTATGTGAGTTCCGACTTACGGCGAAAAATCGCGTCGCTTCGTCGGAACGGAATTCTGACGTAGGTCGAGGCCGTGATTCCCCCAAACTCATCTTGATGGTTCAAAAAAAAAGTGCAGGGTGTTTTTCATTTTTTTTCCGTGGCGAGAAAGAGGGGGAGTGATTGTAAAGGTTTAAATGAAAAAGTCTCGCCGCTCAGATTTAAACATTAATGCACTGCCGTGAATGAATGAGTGTGTTTTTTTTAAGAACGGTCTTTGATACACAAGACCAACATTCTGCAGTGAATGTGTTATTCAGTACGTCTGGAACAAAGATGTGGACCCTGGCTGTCCTCCAAAAGAGTACCAAGCACCGTCTTTTGATTTATTGACTCAGAAACGGTGAATTGATATAGCTTCCTAAAACCGGAACGTTTGTCTGTTAAATCTCCGAGCTGCTTCCTGGACGACCGGGCTGGAATGAAGCTTTGTTTTTGAACGCAATGGGCCTCTGCAACAAAAAGAAAATTATCAACCTTTTATTTATGACTTTTTTATTTGTTTATCAAATTATTTATTTTATTTTATTTTATTTTATTTTATTTTATTTTATTTTATTTTATTTTATTTTATTTTATTTTATTTTATTTTATTTTATTTTATTTTCAACGTACCGGGCCAGAATGAAGCTTTGTTTTTGAACACAATGGGGCTCTGCAGCAAAAAGAAAACAAGGAAAAGAAATTTTATAACAGTGTCCCTCCAGCAGAGAATTATCATCCTTTTATTGGTTATTTATTTATCTGTTTGTCAATCTAATTATTTATTCAAATTTTTATTTTATTTTATTTTATTTTATTTTATTTTATTTTATTTTTATTTTATTTTATTTTATTTTATTTTATTTTATTTTATTTTATTTTATTTTATTTTATTTTATTTTATTTTATTTTGAAGGAATCTCACTCTCTCCCGTCCCCTAGACGTTTACTTCCTGGTCAATGTTTTGCAGCCACGGGGTCTTTGACAGATTTACATGAATATTGAAATAAATGAACGATAATGAATGAATGAATGAATGAATGAATGAATGAATGAATGAATGAATGAATGGTTTTATGTCTCTATACGTGGTCTTGTGATGGGTGAACCCAGTCTCCGGACGGATGACAGCTGGGACAGGTTGGATCCCACGTTCCGAATTCCGAACCCAGGCCGGGTTCTCTCATCCAAACACAGATTACTGGGGTTTATTGAAATATGATAAATTACCTAATTCCACTAATCCTTAATAAAACTATTAGAAAGCCGGAGGGAAGTTTTGTGTCGTTCTTGTTTTTCTTTCCTTATCACCATAATTAACAACACATTTACACGGGCCGGGTACAAACGAGTCCGTGTTTTTCATTTCAAAACTTTACGACGGGAGTTGGAGATGATGTGTTAGTCAGACAGTCGAGAAAAAAACAAACTTAAAAACAAACAAGAGTTGGTATACGCTGACAGCCCCGTGGCTAGAAATCTTTTCTCTGGTCCAGTATTTTTAATTATTTTATTTTTTGGTCTCTTTTTCTTTTATTTTTCATTGTTTCCAGAAACTCAGCCTGACATAACAGCAAACAAGGTTCATCCCAGATGTCGAGTCGGACTTTATTTGTGAGGCGCTAAATAACAACACGGTTGTCTGATGACACAGCGGCAAGAAAACACTGCCTTTTTACCGGCGGCGTAAACTTTGGACAGATCCCGGCTCGATGTGTGCGGCCTTCTGCCTCGACCGGTCGGGGTAGAAATAGCCAGCGGCGTGGAAAAACAGGCACAAATGATCAATCACCACTTGCCACCACTAGTCCTGCTAACAGTTGCATGCTAATAGGTGAGGCTATACAGCACTAGCTTTTGGTGGGAAGGATGAGAGAGGTGCATCACGGGCTCTATGGATGGCATAGCTAGGGGCTAGCTCGGCCCCTAGCTTTCTCAAAATGGAAGATTTGAACACGATTCTTAAAAAATGAGAGGGTTTGGACGACACATGAACGGCTGTATTTCTTTATTTGACATGTGAATGAAAGAGTGACACTTGTTGTTCTAAATGACGTGAATGATTTATGTTTATTATTTCCCGTGTGAACAAGTGAGTAAATATTACTGTTTGTTTTTTTTTATATGACGTTCGTTTGACTGAGGTTATCGTTGTATCCCTTCATATGTGGCGGCCGATGACAATTGAGATAGGCTCCGCCCATGACCACGACTGCAGGATGAGAGGTCTAGACAATGAACGAATTAAAAACTAATCATCTTATCTTATCTGATTCTAAACATCTGGATCCTAATTCCACTGCATTTCTCCTCAACAAGTCCTGACATATATAGATATATATATATGTATATATATATAAAGAGAGAGATGTGTATGTATTCACATACACATAGAGAGAGACAGCGATATATATCTATATGCATACAGTATATATATATCTGTATCTGTATATCTGTGTATATATATTTTTATACATATATAGATATATATATCGGCTTCTTCAGTTCAAATGACCTGTGGGGAGTTTCCCAATATAGCTGCCAAGGTTGTGGGCGGGTCTCAGTTATGGTGGCTTGTTGTGTAAATGGAAGAGTTGATCGGCAGAAACCAGGTGGAACGGGGTTGTATTGCTAATGAGGGGGTCTTTAGCTGGGGATGAAGGTACAACTTTTGGGGATTTACCTGGATTAGATTCTAAAACCAGACTTCTCTGAATGTGAACAAAAGGAGTGAAACCTGTTGGATCCACGTGGACCGAGGCTCAGGTGGAAGCTTCTTCTGGTGCTGAGTCTTTCCTGGTTGTTTGGAGGGTGCAGAAGGTTTGGTCCATGAGCTCTTAACCGTCTTGGTATTGATGGTACTTGGTATTGACGGCGTTGTACGTTAGTTACAGCTTTTGTCTGAGGCCCCCTCCTCTGTTCAGACTTGTTGTTTCTGTTTTGACAAAGATGGCTTCTTTGTCTCCTCTCTGGAACCATCCGTCTCCTCTGGCCAGAATACGGACCTTGCTGTCTTCAAATGAATGGCCCTCATCCTTCAGGTGTAGGTGGACCGCGGAGTCCTGTCCTGAAGTGGTGGCTCTCCTGCGTTGGGCCATCCATTCATGCAGAGGTTGTCTGCTCTCCCCAATGTATCCTGTGAGTAATTCCAGAAGGCGAGGCCGGGTCCACCCGACAAGGACCTTGTCAGGTGGACGGAGAGGCTCCGGAAGGCTGAAGGACACCCAGAACCCCCTGCACACGAGCAGGGTAAAAACATACTCAAGGGACGGGATTAACCATATGACTGCGCTTCCTTCTCCGCGAGCGTCCGGCCATTTTGCCCGCACTCGCTTGGTGGGCGTAGCTTCGGCCTTGGGGGCAGAGAGGATGTTTGAGCTTGTGGATGAAGGTCTTATCTGTCCACACGCAGAACGGAGAAGCAATAAGACAGACGGGAAAACCTTCAGCCGCCCCGATGGGAAGTCCCTGCGCAGCTGCTGCCTGCCTTCCCTTCCGACGTTCTGCACGCGCCGTCAACCTGACGTCCCGCACGCGCGGACATTTTTAATTAACAATGGCGTCGAATCCCCGTGCATGCGTTCACAACTGCAGCTACACCACGAGGACTTTTATAATCCGGAGGAGCTTCGGATTTTTAGTGATTCTGCATTGCTCACGAGCAAAAGGTCGCTGGTTGGTTGTCCTCTCATCTCCGCGGGGTTCCTCCGGGAGGTTCACGGGTGGTGAGCGAGAGGTTGAACGGTTTTATTTCCGCGACTTGTGAATTGCAGAGCGAATGGTTGCACTTCTCGTGAACGAATGAAAACAAGGAGAGGGAAGTTCCGCGCTGAATCCTCCGCACTCACACACACGCAGCTCGGATTTCATTTTCTTCTCCATTACGCGCACGTCGAAAAACGCCGTCGCTCGGCCCGTTCGGCGAATTTCCATTTTTATGGTGCAACTTAAATCGTCCGCGGCCGCAGTTTTCCGTGTCGAGCGGCCGAGATAGTTTTATTTTAGAGTTTCACATTTCAGTCTGATGACCCGCCGTTCCAAATATGGAGTTCATAAACAGGGACCATAAAAGACCTGTCGAAAACAGTGGCCGGCGTTCATTTATGGTTTATCTTCAGACAGGACTGTGAACAAAATGTTTCATCATTATTTAAATGATCACAAAATTACAACCAGACAGCGTTACTGGAGCAGAATTTCTCCTCCTGTCAGAACCTCCTCCCTCAAAGACGGACATTCGGTTTGGCAAACTTTTTGACTCATGGTTCGCACCGGGTTCTAAAATCCGACAGAGGGTCGGACCGCGAACAGAGGTACATGTTGTTTGTGTAAACTAATATACATGACATGAAAAAGCCATTACATAGTAACTTTTACCTTTCATAAGCAAAAAGGATTGCATTTTTTTTTCTAAATAATCTTTATTGCGCGGTTTTAACATCCGTGTTGGAGTTGGACACTTGTTCATTATTACAAGCTCTACTGAAAAGGTGAAGCCATTGCTCCCTCGAAGCTGCGCTCGGCTCCGGCGTTCTCCGCGCTCGGCAAGAAATAAATGAAAGAAAAAACTGTAAATAAACAGATAACACTTATGTGTTTGATTTATTAAGAGCAGTGCGCGAAACTTGCTTTTGCTCTCCGTGACTCATAAGACCTGCTGTTTCTATCATTCATTCTTTCAAAAATTCGCTTTGCTAGTCTTTGAATGACTGTAAAAAAAACTTTCCTTGGCACTTGATTTTTGAATCACAGTTTTTCATGGAACGAACGTTTGCTGGGTCAGGAAATTAGCCGTCAACCTCTGAGCAGTAGCCGTCCGTTCTCGCGTTGACCGTTTGCTAGCATAGTTAGCATGTTTCGGAGCAAAGCGACGGCCGATATTGTATTCTTTGAAAACCGCAACCAATGTCTTGGAATATCGGACACACAGCCTTTGATCGGATTTCGGAGAAAAACGATTTTGTCGTCCACTCTGTGTTAAACACTCGACACTCGCCGTCCACTTTTGTTTTTCTTGGTCCACTCATTTTTATGGCAGGGTTCAAAGGGAAAAGCATGTGAACAGGAGAGTAAACTCACCAAACAAAAGCCAATTTATGCGAAGTGAGCCATCTGCCGGGGAAATGCCAAATGAACGAGGTTTAATAATATTATTTAATTTAATAATTCAATTTAGACAAGCTCGGCGGGCCGGATTTTGGAGCCCGATGGGCCATATGTGGCCCGCGGGCCGTAGTTTGCTGTAGATTTCTTCAAAACCTACATCAGCAACATCTCCAGGGCTTCATTCTTCCACCTCCGAACCGTCTGTGCACCTCCCTCTCCGCCGCGGAAACACTCATTCACTCCTTCATAACCTCCACACTTGACTTCTGAGGTACCGTCCTCTGTGGCCATCACTCTGCCGTCCTCTAAAAAGTGCAAATATACCCAGAAATCACCTCCACCCGCTCCAGAGACAACATCGCCCGGATCCTCCAAGAGCTCCACTGGCTCCCCATCCGATATTGATGCAATACAAACTTGCTCACCTTCAGAGCCCTCAACCGCCCCTTCGTAACTCGCTTGCCTTCTCCGGTCTGACTCCAACCTGCTGAACCCCATCGCCAGAGGAGGGCCGCCGCTGGAACTCCCTGCCGCCTACACATCGGGAACTTGTACTCTTGTTTTCAAACTTTCATCATCCCGGGAGACTTCCGGCGAATTCTTAAGAGATCCTCCCTCTCAGTTGTTGCCGATACCCATGAAGAAGAAATACCGTTGTTGTCTCATTCAGTCATACGTACAGCACAACCTGACCACTGCAAGGAAGGCAGCTAAGAAGCAGCTCGGGGTTCAGTGTCTCGCTCAGCAACACCTCGACGGGCTGGGAGGAGCCGGGAATCGAACCAGAGCTGTTCGGTTCCGAGGACGATCGCCCTTCCTTCCTGCGCCACGCTTGGATTCCCACAGGGAGGCTTTTCTGTGCGCAACCTTCATGTTCCTCCGGGTTCCTCCACCGGTCCAAAAACATGCAGGAGGTTCATTGGAGGACCCAAGTTGTCCAGTTGTGCGAATGAGAGGGTTAAAGGTTGTTGATTCCGCATGACAAGAACAGGAAAGTGAATGTCGTACGTCTCCAGGTGACGCGTGAATGAAAGAGTGAGTGATTGTACGTCTCTATATGACGTCTGGATGAGTGAGTGAATGGTTGTGTCTCTATACATGTGAATGAGAGGGTGAATAATTACATGTCTCTATGTGACCTGTTCATGAAAGGTTGAATCGTTGTATGTCCAAGCAAATTGTCGGATCCTGTCCCGTTCTACCTCGCCACCATGTGTGGGTGGATCCTGCGTGTTCGTCAGCGAAGCAAAGATATTTAGGCTCAAGTCGGGATTTAATCCAGCAGTCAAAATAAAGCATGCAGAGCTCCGGGTCTGATCTTCTATTCCCTGACAAGCAACGAAGGGTGTCAGTTCAGGAAGTCTGACTTCCTCCTTCATTTACAAATCTGGACCATTTCGGGTCTCCGCCTAACCTGCTGCATGGTTTTGGACCGGCGGAGGAACTCGGAGGAACCCGATGCAGACGAGGAGAGAACTCTTACCATGTGTGAATGAGAGGGTGAAGGGTTGAATGTCTCTTTATGTGGCTCTGTGATGGGCCGACAGCTGGGATGGGCTTCGGCCCCACCTACGAATGATTGAATGAATGAATGAATGAATGAATGAATGAATGAATGAATGAATGAATGAATGAATGAAAATGACTCATGTCTTTTGCTGTGTTATTCTTTAGGGATATTCTAAGAAAAAAAAAATGAGAATGTACTTTCATGACCTCCATGCAATTGCTGGAAATATTGTTTTGTATTCATGCATTCATTTGCGCTAATCTGTATTAGCCTGCACTCAGGTATCTGTAGCTATTAGCCTGCACTCTGGGGTTGAGCTGGACCCTGTCGTCGCTGTGATTGGCCGAGAGACGGGGTTCACCTTGCACCGGTCGCAGAGCCTCATATGGAGACATGCAACCATTCACTCATTCACACGTTTTGGGCAATTCCCGCTTGTTTGTGGACTTTGGGAGGAAGCCGGAGAACCCTGAGGAACCCCCACGCAGAGGAGAACATGGAGACTCCGCCTTGAAATTCCTCCCTGTCGGAATCCAATCAGCAACCCTCTCGCTGTGAGACAGAAGCGCTAACCGCTGCGCTAATTATGGAAGTTTATTTTTCATACTGCCTTCCAAATCCATGTCCCATTGCCATGGAAACTATCCGTTAATGACAGGTAAGGCTTCTATTTACTCGTCTGTATGGTTTGTTTTGTGACCCAGAAATGGCTAAACAGCGATGACGGTGTTTTAAAATTAAAAAATACAGAAACAGAAACATCAAGACGGGCCTCAGACTCAAGTTTTCGCCGTGGCGCTAAAGAAAAATGGCCTCTTTGTATCATTTGGTTCATATTTCTGTTTCTACTTTCCACGCCGTTCATGAGCCCCTGATTTAAATTGGCCGTTTATCCCAACACTGTGTTATTAAAATCAAATTTAGCTCTGCAACTCTTCATTTGCATATTGTTCTTGTCAGTATTCAGGACGATCCCGAAGGCCCGAGTGTCATGGCAACTCCTGAGTTCTCTCCCTAATTTTTAATTTAGAACAACGTGGTCCTTGAACTTAAAGATAATGATTCAAATCTGAGTCTCCATTAAAATTAGAGTACTTCGGAGCAAATTACATTCCTGCCTTTTTTTTTTTTTCCTCGGGACGGAAAAAGACTTGCCGGGGTTGAAACTGAGTCAGCGCAGGCTCGTCTTTTACATCCCATAAGGACGGGGGTGAAGAGACGAGAGGAGAAGAAGAACACCAGGGATTTGTTAGGTCTCAGTTGTTGTGTTTGAGTGAATGAATTCATCCGGTCATGAACTCTACACTGACGTAGACAAATAAAGATTAAAATAATGGCGGTGAGGAGCAGAAATAGATATCAGAGGGTTCATTTTCACCCTTACTGTTGATTTATTTACTCCACTCTCACCCTCACTGTGTATTATTTATCTTATATATGTATATGTGTATATGTATATATGTATGTATGGGTATATGTATGTAACTATATGTGTGTATGGGTATGTATAGATATATATAGGTATATATGTATGTGCATACATATGTGTGTATGCGTGGATTTATATATATATGTTCTTTTTTTGTCTTTCTGTCTTTTAATTGTTTATATTGCTTTTCATTGTTTCGTGCTCATCTATATTTTGTCTTTTTTGATACTGTTATTTTTGCGCTGTTGCTACAAAGGAATCTCCCTAATGGGGATCAATAAAGGATTACTTTAGCTAACCTTGTCTTGTTTTCTTGCGGAAAGTGAAATGTCGTCTCGGCCATAGTTGACGGGTTTCATTAATTCATTCATTCATTCATTCATTCATTCATTCATTCATTCGTTCAAAGTCGCAGGCGGGCTGGAGTTAAAATATTCAATGTTTTTGGACCATACATTTGAATTAATACGCATTTTTTTTGTCTGTTTTTTTGTTAGGCAGACATAAAACTCGGCACTCTTGTCGAACGACTATTCACTCTGTCATTTTTGGCCATTTAGATTCTCCAGTTGAATACGTTTAATCGAGTCAACGTTTGCTTCATTGACAATTTCTCCACACGTCTTAGACATCCAGAGGACAGGAAAAAAAAAAAATCTCACTTTTCCACGATGACAGGAAATGAACAAAATAATCACAGAGTGCACATTAGCAGTTAAGTGCACAATAAAAAAACAAACATTAAATTATAAAGTACAAAGTGCACGCAGATACAATCGACTGGTAATATAGCTTGTAATTATGATTGCCATAATTATGATTATATGTAATGGCTTTGTGTGTCTCTATGATGCATGGATGAATGAGTGAATGTTGTCTGTCTCTATATGACCCGTGAATGAGAGGGTGAATGCTGTAAATCAACATCTCCATAACGTGCAGCCTCTATATTTAAGATAATTCTTTATTAATGCCTATAAGGGAAATTCCTTTGTTGCAGCAGTGCAACAATCTCAGTATCAAAAAACAGTTTGAAAAGAAAGAATATGTACATGTGCAAACATATATATAGACAAATATATATACACATATATCAGCACACATACACACATATACATGCATTGATACATACACATGACCATACCTACATATATACACACACATATACATACACACATATATATATACACATATATCACCATACATGCCCATACACACATACACATACATATATACATACACATGGCCATACCTACATATACACACACACACACACACACACACACATATATATATAAACATATATCAGCATATGCATACACATGCCCATACCTACATACTGTATATATACACACAGATATATGTATACACATCTATCACCATACATCCCCATACACACATATACATACATATATGCATACACATACCCATACCTATATATTTTTTTCCACACATATACACATTATACACATACACATATATATATATATAAATAACATACACAAACAAGGAATAAATAGCCAGTAAGTGAACCATTGAAAGTCAAAGTCAGCTTTACTGTCGATTTCTCCACGTGTACTTGACGTACAGAGATGTTTCTCACTTTCCCACGGTGACGGGAAATTAACGAAATAATAATTGCGTGTACGTGAGCAGTAAAGTGCACAATAAACAAACAAACATTGAACTGTAGAGTGTGAAGTGCACGCAAATGCGATCTACCAGTACTGAGTTGAAAGGATGATTCAACAGCATTAATACCTGAGATGCAGAAATATATGTCATTTGAATTTGAGTAGCTGCAGTTTAGTGCAAAAACCAGACATTAAGTAATTCCAAAATAATCCAGTTTTGGACTTTATCTATATTTACAGTCATTATAAATTCCACTTTTCCTGCAGGCGGTGTCATCGGGGGCTGGAGCCTGATGCCCGGGACTGCTCACCCCTCACATGGAGACTCCCCCGTGTTGGTATCCAACCAGGGACCTTCTTGCGGTCATGTGAGAGCGCGCTAACCAACGCGCTACCATGTTGACCGTCTCATGACTTGATACAACATCGAATGATGTGGAGGTTCATGGACGAGCCGGCTTCCTGTTCCCAGTCTATTCTTAGTCTACCCAGTAAATTTTATTCATCAGTAAAAACAGGGACAGTTGAATTTACTTTGAACCATCTCTGTGTTCCTGTCGTCGCATTTGTTGCCTTGTTTATCTGCGATATTCTGCGCATTTTTATGTAAAACGAAAGACAAGAAGCGATGGTACCAGGCTACTCTGCAGCTGGTCGAGAGTGACATTAGGACACCGTGACCGTCTTTGTCGTGGTGAACCTATTGTCCCCATACGAGGACGACTTTTTTGTTTGCAGAACGCCCCGCCTCGTGCTCGGAGGGGATTTCATCACTCTTCGGGGAGCTGGTGAACCGAGAAGGGAGGGTTTTTAGGAGTAGGGACGGGAATTTCAGCCGGCAGCCGGAGTGTTCCCTCGGAGTGCGTCACACTGCAGGGGAGAGGTTTACTCTGGAGTTAGTGCAAAGCTCGGCGCACCTCGTACCGACGCCACTGGGAGTCTTGTGCGTCAGTAACGCGCGCCGACGGGAACAGGCTGCTTCCTTGCAATATCCTTCCCCTCGTCCCCTTTCCCTTTCGCCCCCCTCCCCACCCTGCAGGCGGCAGCCGTCTTGCACAAAGTGACGTGATGGTTATAATTGGATGCCCTCTGCCACAAATCAAATCACGACCGGCGCCCGGGAGTGCTCCGGTGATTACCCATAATCCCCCTCTGTCCCACAGATCAGGGGTAAACTCCGCGGGGAGCCGAAGACGGGCGACGGCGAAATAAAAAAAAAAAGGAGTCGAGATGGTGACGGGGACTTTCTCTGATTTCCAAAACCGTTGTTTTCTATCTTCCAAAAAAAAAAAAGAAAAGGAGCTGATGAGATGCCCCCCGACCTGCGAGCTTATCGACTGGAGGTCGCCGGGGCCTCCCAGACGCTCCATCGACCCTCCACCCTCAGCGAGGAGTCACGGTCCACGTGCTCCTTTATTACCCCAAATTAGGCCTCTGTGTCTCAAGGAAGGGAACATCCATCTCTTTATTCATTTGTTCCTCTTGTCCCATTAATTTACTTAGTTGACTTGGCAGGGGGAGGCAAGGAGGGGGTTGTTTGGACAGGGAGCATCAGTCCCCGTCCCCCCCCCGGGCGGGGACACAAATAACGTCCCGTGCACATTAGTTACACATTACCGACGCCCGGGTGAAGGTCAGAGGACAGGAAGTAGGTGACGCTAAAAGGAGGAGTGAGGAGATGTGAACTGCAGTAGTTGCTTGACAAACAGGATTAGCGCAGTAATGCTAGTCATCCACGAGTAACACATCGGTGTGTTTCATTCATTCATTCACTCATTCATTCATTTTCCATGTTCCAGTGCGGGGGACTTGCAGCCTAATCAAGCTGTGATTGGCCGAGAGGCGGCGCTCACCCTGAACCGGTCGCCGGGTCGACAGCAGGGCTACATATAGAGACATACGACCTTTAACCCTCTCATGAGGTCACATCGACCGTACCACCATTCACAGGTCATAGAGAGACATTTCACCTTCTCATTCACTTGAATCCAAAACTTCTGAATCTTCTTCCAGGCTCCACGTCCAATTCGGACGGAGCCTTCCGTCTGTCCTATGCGTCCACATTGAGCTCATGTATGTAGCGGCACTTCCGGCACTCTTTGGCGGGCGTTGTTGCGCGGTACGCTCAAGTGTGACCAACGAAAGGAACCGGCAAGAAGTTGGTATGTATTTAATTGCAGCATCTTTAAATGTACAATCACCAGCTCCTCCGCCGTCACCATGTTTTTGGTGAACCAAGAAGTGAGCTCAGCACTGCCCTGGAGTGGTCAAGTTGCTGAACATGACAATGTAAACCAGGCGTGAGGGCGGCGACGTTTGACCACGTTTGAGACGGACGTACCCGTTCACGTGAGGTGAAGCGGAAGCACTGATTTGCTCTCGCTTCCAAACGTTTTCAATTTTCATTTCCCCACAATGGGACAATGAAAGGCACATTCGATTCTACGCTATGTTTCCCGCCGTGCTTGGATTGCTATTCTCTCGAGGTGATGGGACTCGGACGTGTGGATCTGTGAGATAACGTGCCCGTCTGGGCCGTTAACAAGCAAAGACCGGGGGCCTCGCCGGAAATCCCCCAGCGACTGCGCCGCTGACCTTTTCACTAACCACGCCATCAAAGCATCAAGGATAACACTGGCTAGACGCCAGGCACCGCCAGCGAGCCGGCCGGTACGCGGGCATGCTAATTCAATCGACCGCGAGACGCTGAACTTTGGGTCACGGGCTGCCGTGATTTTTCCGTCTTGTGAATATTGTTAGAAGCACCGAATTGTATAAATAACCCGGGATGACTCGGAAAATACTGCATTTCACTTCAGATAAGGGGAATTTACAGGCTCTTTGCGCGCCCGCCCATCCCCTTCTGTCTCCCGCACTCACACAGACTCGTATATCACGTCTCTCCCCGCTGTGCCCTTATCACAGACCCTCTTGTAAATCAGGGCGCCGTACCTACACCTATAAAGAGCTCCGCGCTCAGCGCTGCCCTCGCAGCTCAGAACGCTTCTGACTTCATTTGAAAAAGCACGTTTTACTTCGAAAAGCCCCTTCCAGTAGACGAATTGAGAACCGTCATTCACGGATTAACGTCGCCTCGGCCCCGGAATAGCATCTTCTGGAGTATCAGAATGGAAGTAGTCCCAGATTCTCAGCCTTTGGATTCCGTTTATCAAACACGGTGACGGCTGTCTCTTCTCAGCTGCTCCCGAACAACGATCAAGACCGTTCGAGAGTTCGCGATTTTTGAGCATAAAGAGTCCCGAAAACAAACCCCTTTCCTCGGCTAGAAGTCAAGTGGTGTTTTACGGCGCCAAATCACAACCCAGTTGTCCGATGACCCTTTCCACGTAGAGCAGATCCGGACCACACTCTAGATGATCTACAGAAGCCCAACAAGCACTGGACACAAGGAAGCATACCGGTACAGAACATTTTTGGACAGGTCCCAGCTCAATGGCTGCAGCCTTCTGCCTCGAGCGGCCCTCTGCCTTGAGCGGTACCCTACTCAATCTTTGCAAAGATTGAGTAGGGTATGAGGGTCTGGAGGCACAAATGATCTCTTACCACTAACACGAGTTGCGCTAACAGTTGCATGCGAATGGTTGAAATCATAGGACAAATCCCAGCTCAGTGAGGTCGGCCGACTGGCTTGACCGGCTGGGGTAGCAAAGATGCTAATGGCAGTAGATCATGCCGCGCCGCCACTCCGCAGAAGTGACATTACATTTCGGTAATACTCAACTTTACGTGAAAATTGGAGGAAAAAAAGAGTTTTTAAAGTACTTAAGTTAAAGGTTGAAGTACTCTTAATGTATAATGCACACACAGGAAATGACAACGCACTCCCCCGGCTGATTAAAGATAAAAGCTATTAATGGATCAAGCCTCTAAACAGAAACAAAAGCAGGGATTGTTGTCTGTTAAAAGCGTACTAAATATTTTGACCCTGAGCAGAACGCATGTGATTATCATACGTTCCCCGTGCATAAACACATCTGCAGAGCACTCCTCGCCCACTTGAGGTTTTCATCGGCACACAACCGATATCCTCACCGGTGCTCCTCGCCTCCGTGCGGCTGCTTTTCGGATACTTTGTGCTTATTATATATATATATAGATGCAGGTTCCAGGACCACCGGGTCGGATCTTCATGCTAAAAGGACGCGGGGCTACTTGTGGTCCCTGGAGTCGGTAAAAGTAGGAACGGGAGTGGGCGCTTCAGCTACCTCTTCTTTTGTGGAACCGTCTTCCAATCGCCATCCTTTTGTTTAAAAACGGAATCAATTAGCACGAGGCTACCCCTTGTTTCTTTGATGAATACCAAAGCTATTCTTGTATCATTTCAGCTATTAGCCTGTAACTGTTAGCGCTGCTGGTAATAGTAGAAGTATACTTTTGGGTGGCTTCTGACCCTCTGTCTCTATCGCGACTATCTTTTTATCCCCACCGGTCGAGGCAGTAGGCCGCCCGCACTGAGCAGGTCCAAGGTTTCCGCACCGGTAAAAGGCAGTTGTTTCCCCCGCCGTTGTTGCCGAAAAACGCGTCCTTCTGGGGGAAATGTCATGTCTCTGTCGATGTAAACAAAAAATCCTGGATGTATATTTCTGCATACATCTACCCAGTACACTTAACTCAATATACTGACTATTATTTACTGTTTTTGCGCGAAACAAAACATTGTTTTTTGATGGTATTGGAATCAACTAGCGACTGCCGTAGGGAGGATACCAACATTGCCTTCTCGATCAACGTAGATAGGAGGTCCAGACCCGCTCGAACCGGAAAGTGTCTCCAGACGACTGGGTTGAGGTTGGGGTCCGAGTCGCCAAATCTTCCCGTTGGCTAGCGGTACAATAACTGCCCTTCTTGTGGTTTTGCAAAAGCAAAAAAAAAAAAAAGAAATGATAATCGGCTAAAGACTCCGGTGACGCATCATTAGGCCGCAGCCAAAAACCTCCTCCACGGATTTTCACCCCGCTGGGAAAAGGTGTGATCTATGACATAATTAGCCGCAGCCTGAATGGGTCCATCTGGACCCCCCCCCCGCACACCCCCGTCGTAATTCATTTCAATTAAGTCGTATTTGTTTTCATGGTAAATCAGAGCAGGATATCATCCCGCGGCTTCGCTCTCGCCCAGCAGGATTTCCCGTGAGCGGGTTTCTCTTTCCGCCGCATCCGGTGTTTAACGTTTCCTCTGCCTTTTGTTTTTTTTTTTTTTTTGGGGGGGGGGCCCGTCGGGGTTTGGACGCGTTGGGTCTTTTGTCATTTTCTTGCCATTAGCCGCCGCTGATGCACGGCTCAATTAACAGTCCCATTAACGCAACGTATCAATGTATTGATTGATGGACGCGGAGAGCCGGGGGGGCGCCCATGGCAGCAGAGGTGGTGGGGGGGGGGGGGGGGGGGCGTGAACCCCCTATTTTTTTTTTTTTTTTGGACTCATCCTC
>CAAKHD010024393.1:0-46256 GCA_901007705.1 Fistularia tabacaria
GGCTCAACAAGCTTGTGAGGAAAGCTCGCCCAGTGGTGGGACTCAACCTCGACCATCTTGAGTCGGTGGCTGTGCGGAGGGTGAGGGACAAACTGGGAGCTATCCTGGACAATCCTTCCCACCCCCTCCACGACGAGCTGTGGCTGATGAGCAGCTCATTCAGCCAGCGGCTCATCCCACCCCGGTGCAGAACTGAACGCTTCAGGCGCTCCTTTGTGCCCACGGCCATCAGACTGTATAACAGCAGTCTGGACAGGACACAACTCTGATTGCCTTGGGGATATCTGTGCTACCGCCACCCCATCACTCCGTTACCCACTCACACGTGTGGTGCCCATAACTACCACAGGTCACTTTAGTTCTTTCAATCTATCTATTTCTGCTCATGTAATTTTGTGCTATCTATGTGTAAATGTGTATGTATATATGTGTATATGTGTATATTGTGTATATTGTGTTTATATATATTTACGTAGGTATGGGTATGTGTGTAAAAATGTATGTATACGTGTGTGTGGAATGTATGGTGACTTATGTGCATATGTGTTTGCACTGTCATATGTGTGTATTAATCTTTCCTGTTTTTTGTTTTTTTTCCTTTCTCTAATGTTGCTGCTGCAACACCCAGATTTCCCCTATGGGGATCAATAAAGTATTATCTTATCTTATCTTATCTTATCTTAAAAAGATTGCGGCTGCGAGCCTGATCTCTCTGCACCCCACACCTGCCCCCCACTGAATATGTGTGGCACATTATCAGGCAATGGAGATTTTAGATGTTGATATAGATATAAGTGATATAACACGTTAAAAAGAAAGGTCAAAGAATTCTGCAATTGCAATGGTTTTTCTCTCCTCCTAAAGCGTGCTACCTACATTTACACATTAAAAAGAAATGGCAATGAAACACATTGATGGGCAAAGGTCCGATCCACACTTCTCTTGACAAAATTTTACAAGAATCAGAAGAATTGTGATTTGGGAGTATATTCTTAAAAATTAATAAAGATGATTTTCAGAATGAAAATAAGATATGTTTAGTTTTTACAACCATGGATTACATACAGGTTAAAAAGAAGCTGTAAACAATCAAATTGAAAAAATTTGCTCAGCACCCTAAACAATGATTGTACTATTACACACAGCTAAAACCCCTTCAAACAGTAATTGGAAGCCAGAATACTCAAATAATGCTTATGCCTCTGCGTTTATATTAATGATTATACGGAGCCAGAATAGTGGAGAAGAATTTTTCTCTTCTGGGACGGCTGGGGAGGTGATGCTGCCACATTTCAACAGGACAGATAAAATAGCAGAACAGCTCATTTCAACGACTGATGCTGTTGGGGTTGCATTCACAAGTGGCATTGTGGGAAGGCTTTGTAACTCTACATGTTACTTTCTGACTTGAAACAATGCGATTTTCCAAACAAGCACAATTTTTTTACCTATTAAGATGACTTGCACTGCTCAGAAAAACACTAACTAGTGCACCTCTTGTTAGACATGTTTCCCTGCCTTGCACTCATGCTCCACCTCCTGCAAGACCTGACCAAAATCACTTCAAATGACATGATTCGTATGACATGATTTATTATTCCAACATTTACTTTGATTACGATTAATGGATGTTTATTCTTTTACGTTAACTGTTTTCTTGCAGTGTATGCATTTGATTTCTTTGCCTCCTTTCTTTTTCATTATTCATTTTCATCTCTTAAGCCGAAGTGGAGTCCCTGTGTCAGTCAGGGCTATTTGTTTAGGTAGAAACGATTCGGACCGAAAATTATTTATGTTGTTAGCAACTGAGGAAATAGACAAGCAAACCCGGTTGAGAGCGAATGATGAACACATTAATGTAAATTGGGGAAACTTATAAGCATATTAGGCACACCGTTGACAGATTCCAAATATGGTCAGAATAAATTTTCAATTAAATGCCCCGCCCTGTTCGTGACCCATTTTCGACTTTTCTGTTTCTCATCCAGTCAGTACTTAACAGAAGGAAAGGTTTAATTGGAAGGAAAAGAAGAAGGATCTCTTCTATGACCCAACATTAAGATAAAAAAGACAATTATAAAGACAAAGGTAATTGGAAGGGGGACAAGTAATGCAGAAATTAAAAATGTCCCTTAGTGCAGTTACATTCTAGCTCACTGATAAAAAAAATATAATGGAACAAATTATACTTACGAGTAGGATTAATAGTAAAGTGAAATAAAACCTTTCAGTTTCCTTAGTCACTTAAATTGCTGTAAATCTGACAGCTATATGATACCAAAACTGGAGAATCAAGTTCTCAGTAATCTGTATTCTATCTGTACCACAATGGGGAAATAAAAGTAAGATTTTATGCCCACTAACTAAATGTTCCCTTTTCCAATAGTGGATCTTATTGCTGTGTTTTTTAGTTTGCCTGTTTGTTTGTTTTTTTACCTCCATGCACAACACTGTGAAATTATCCAAGCTAATTAAGCGACTGATGAACTTCTCAATCCTTTATGATGTTGATAATTGGCTGTCACAGCAGGGAAATCCACGAACATTTTAACCTTAAAACACGCTTTTTCTTTCACCAGTGGGTGGCAGAACTTGTTTTTCTTGCTTTCACTTCAACAGGGGCCCCATTAGCCCACACATTTGTAAACATTAAGAACTGCAGGTTTTAATGTAGCTGAGAGTCATTGAACACAATATGTGGGCGGAAATAAAAGGCCTACTGTGCTTGGACAAACGGTTGGGAGTTCGTTACTGCGCCACTCTTCATGTGTTATCATTTACTGAGAGGGGAAAAGTGAACGTACAGATGACAGATAGGCTCAAATAGCACGTTGCGAAGGCAAGGCAATATAACGGAACCTGGCTCTTGTTGTGTACCGAACTGCAGTAAATATTTGCCCCCACCCCCCTCGGCTGCCAGCTGGCCAGAGACACAGCTGACATCAATGTCTCAAAGCAGAAGGAAACAAAACTTCTGAACACGAAGCAGCTCTCAAGACTCTTGGCGAGAGAAGTGAGTTGAAAAGAAAAAAAAAAAGGCAAACTTTTTGTGAGGCAGTGATCAAAAGGTGATGTGGTCCCAAAGTCCAAGTATACATATTAGGAGACATTTTTTTAGGACCTATCAAAGTTGTGGTATATGTTAGTGTAATGTTTCGTCTGGGCGTTTTTTTTTTTCGAGATCCGTTATTTTGGAGAACATTGGAAAGGGGACAGGGGGACGGGGGGTCCAAATTTTTTTTTTTTTTTACCTTGCAGGAGAAAGCCACGGTTTGGGTGAGAGAGTCGATTCTCTCACTGTATTCGGTGAACTTCTTCTGATATTTGAGCGCGGTCATCTGCAGCTCGCTGTGCACGGCGGAGAGCTGCGCCAGTAGAGACTTCTCCCTCTGGTTGGCTTTGATAGTTTGCTTCTTGAACTCCCGATCCAGGCAGATGACTTTGTAATGCAGCGCATTGTTGTGCGCCTTCAATGCTCTCACGCAGCAGTGACTGTTCAACTTCTGCTCCTTGTGGGTGAGCGTCAAGCCGCAGCCGCTCTCGCAGATCCCCACCGGCCTGAAGTCGCACGTCTCCCGCACATGAGCATCCATGTCCCTCAGGTTGAGCACTTCGGTGCATCCTCGGTTCCTGCACTTCGCCGGGGAGTAGTCGCACATCCCGGCGTGCTCGGCGAGATGCTGCAGCTTCACCACCGCGTCACACCCCCGTACGTAATTGTCACATTTGATCTCCAGCTTCAGGATGAGGTTTTTCAGAGGCAGGACGTGGTTCAGCTCTTTGGTGGAGATCCGCTGACATTTGACGGGGCAGCTGCTCTGCTGTACGACCCAGGGCAGCACACAGCCCGAGCAGAAGACGTGGCCGCACGGAGTCGTCAGCGGGTCCTCCAGGACTTTATTGCACAAGTTGCATTTGAAATCCGGGTCCACGGTCCCATTAAAGCGGTCCAACTCGAATCCCATGGCTTTCAAAGTCGACAAACCAAACTTTTGGGCTACCCACCCCCGTAGATCTCTGTCCGAGTAGTGGGGCGTCTTCAGCTGGTCATTGGTGGAGCGAACACGCATACGCACACACCGACTCCGAGCGCTCCTCTCTGTCTGAACTCGACTAATTGACCGAGACTTTTTGGTGCCTTCAAGTATAGCTCGTAAACTCCTCGTTCATACTTGGGAAACTTTCTCAGACGTCAATTGATGTTTTTTTTTTTTTCATCCAAAATCTCGACCAAAGTTGTTTTTTTTTTCCCCCTTTAAGACTTTAAATTATGCCCCGAACCGTGGCTTAAACTGTACTTGTTTGAGAACCCCCCCTCAAAAAAAAAAAATTAAAAATAGAAAAGTTTAGACAGAATTCAAAAAGACTTTCTATAGACATTTTCAGAGCCCGCCATCATTCGGATTTATATGAGTGCTACTTGATATTTTAGTTTCGACATGTAAAACCTGGAAAAATAAAACTCGAAACATTTAGATTTAGTGTCTTTTTCAATATATTAGCGTTAAAGTGCCTCTAATGATACGCCATAAACTAAAAAAAACAACAAAAAAACGATTTAATTCGTACTGCCTTCATGTTGGATGATATCGTTCACGTCGCTTCCTGCACTAAAAGTCAGAATCCTTACAGTCAGTGAAGGCAACGATACAGATGAATTCTCTACCGTAACAATTTTATGAGTTGCGCACATGACTTTGAAACTGGGGAAGTTTGGTTACGCTTTCTCCTGAAAAAACGATATATTATTTTTCTTTTTCTTAATAACTGAAAAGGCACATATTCAAGGTGCCAATTACATGTCCCAGATTAATATTTTTGACATTAATGTGTAACTTTACCTATTAAAGTTAGCATTTCGCACACATGGACATTTTAATGGGGTTATAAAACATTTTGACATTACCGACAACCATAAAATCCACTGTAATACAAATTACGCAAGGTGACATGACAGTTAGATATTTACAACACTGACTGAGGGCTCAGGCATGTACAACATTTGTGAAAACAAGCAACTTTAGAAGGACACTTACAACGCCATCAAACATATAAGATGTTCAAGCTGTGCACTCTGTGAGGAGACAACATGAGAGAGGTTGGTAAAGTAAAATGTGGATCTAAATAATAATCATGAAGACGATACTAAACAAGCATCTTTATTTGAACACAGTGCATGACGTAGAAAATGCTTAGAATTACCAATTTGATACTTTGAATGATCTCAGCAGGCAGCCCAGCACTGGTAGATGTGCTTGAATTGTGATGCAGTGGGCAGGCTGTATGTGCTCAGCCAAGAGAAGTCTGACGCTCAGACAGAACACACACCTTCAGTGGGTCCTGACCAGAGCCGCCTTCATTAAATACCCATTCCAACTGGTTGCCTCGTCTTTCGGAAATCCAGTTTTATGCAATGCCATGCTCAATAAAACATTTCCATATGTGCATTATCCTGAACTAAAAACAAAGGCTTATCAAAGACTTCATGGACAGAGTGTGACAGAGAGAGTTTGAGCTGGCGGGTAATCCTACACTGATGTTATGGATGTCAAAGACGAAGTGGAAGTAAAACTCTCACATCAAAGGTTCTTGCAAGATACATATGGCCTCTTACATACTTTGGATATGATTGCCTTTTTCTCTTAGCAGGTACAGTTCAGGATATAGTTTTCAAGTGACCTTTGTATATGATGTGTCCTGACACACTTCAACAGATGGGAGAGGATGAAAGTATGAAAAGTGGAAAACTAGACAACTGCTCCATGTTAACACCTGCTTCCTCAGTCAGTTCTCACAGGGCAATTGGATTTTTCTCATGCTGACACAAATCAGCTGCATTCAGCCATATACTAAATTATTTCACAGTTCAGCGCAAAGGTTGCAATGATATTGGGTTGTGGGAAGGGCTGCTTTAGTGTGACAGTAGGTCTATAGAATTACCAGAAACCTTCCAATACACTCAGCTTCTCAGCCCCGAGGGCCAAAATGCCACCTGTGATATATTATTTCACCTTAGGAACAAACAACATGCCCATCTATGGCTGTTTACTGTGGGAGTCTGTTGTTTGGCGTGCCTCAGGAAAAAAGAAAAAAATGGAGAACAAGTTACTTTTAGAATCAATTGCGAATAAACAAGCAGTCGATAAAATATATGATGTTTGTTTGGACTGTGTCGGAGTCCGAGTTACCAGTGCAGTATGTTACTGATACTGTTATTCTGTATGAGAGCATTAATTTGAAATCTTTCCCATGAAGGAGGTGGAGCATCAGCCTCAGCAGAGGCCATGTTAGGTCACAGCCAAAGACATTGCTTTGCCACCAACTTCAAACCCAGATCGACTGGGTTTAAAGATACAAGCTAAAAGAGTTTCTTGGCTGATTCTTAATCAAAACCATGGTTGCATATTGTGTATAGGAAAACTAACACCATTCTCATTTGTGTTTCAAAGCAAATATTCCCACTTACCTGTTATATTTCTCCACATGAATAAACGCAAACTTTTACAAACTACTTTGCTTGTTTTTCTATGAAAATATGGTTGTTATACGGACAAAGAAACATCCAACCTTCTCTCTGCTGGAGGGGTCAATAGATAATGCCTGAATTATCATTTTTGGCTGAACTGCTTTTTAAAGATTTGAGCTGCCTGAAAGTAATTCCTGTAAGTCAGCAAAAAGAGGGGGAACTGGAAATGCCATTCTTCCTGATCTGTGCAAAGGTTTAGAAAAAAACAACAAACAACTTAACTGGACCTTGATGCTTCAGCAATTACCATTTTAGATTGCATGTTGAAACTTTTGTTCAAACATCCCATTTAACAACGCATTGTTGTTAAATATGAGTGGGGTATTTTTTCTGGAAAAATCCTCTGCGTTTTCTAAATATGTCACATGATGACTGCAACAAGTATCTGATCTGCATAGAGTGAGACATATTATCTTCTTTTTTCACAGCTTAAGCCCAGTCAAAGACTGTACTGCAGAGAAATGGATAGATCACTGTTTCAACGTGTGCATCATGGTTTTGTGTGGCTTTGGAGTCGGGCCATTTAATAATCATCACCACTCTTCTTTTGATACATCGAAAACATGAGGGCCATGTGGGAAACCGCACAGATGAATTATTGCTCTTCAGGATGCCTTTTCATGTCACGCCGAAGCATGATGTACTTACAGACGCAATATACCATCTATTCCTCTGCTGTGGTTTCCACCGTGCCTGACACTCCTTCAGTATTCAACAATATTGTTAGAAATGAGTCTCCACTCTGACTGATTTACACACCAATAGACAAGATTGTTTTTTTTACACATATTGGTAATTTATTGTACCTTTCATAGGGGCTGTGAAGCCTGATATTACTTTATAAGCTCCTTAGAAAAGTCTCAGCGTGACCTTATGGATAGGTAAGTAAGTACTGGTCTCGTCCACTCAGGGAATGGTAAATAATATACACTTATATGGCGCTTCACTCGTTTTTGCTGTTCCAAAGCATTTTACACTGGATCACATTCATGCCCACACTCACACACAGAGCCGCCATGCAAGGTGCTAACCAGGTAATCAGGATAAGCTGAGAAACCAATAACAGCTGAGGCCCTGTCACTTCGACATGACAGGCAACAGCAGCTGGAGCGTCCCAAAATCCATGCAGGCATAAAATATGTGAATGTATGAACGGTCAAGATTGCTCAATACAGTTGTTGCTGTTAATGTTATACATCCATGACCCTCCAAACAGATTGATAACAGATTTTTCTATATCGCTTAACTAAACACAGCTCGTAATCAGAGAGTTGGAAATTGATGCACTGTTGAGATAGCAATGCTGCCCAAGATTGTTATCACAGTCTGCATTACGAGAAGAAAAGAAATGTCAGTAAATCCTCTCCTGGCTTGCCCCAACAGAATATCCCCAGTTTGCATGAGCTCACACAAAATGTGACAACAAATCTGACCCAAATCTGCAATCACATACTGTTGATGATTAAATATTCTTGCCAGGATTGGGACATAAGCTTCCCCCAGGGCACAAGAAAACTTATAATTATCTTCATTCAAAGCCATTTAAAAGGTTTTAATTTGCTACGATTACAATAAACATTATGAAAAATCATTGCCTTGCAACTCTTGGTTTCTAGTTTGTGCATGAGTGATTGGATCGCTTTGTTTTTAAATGGAACATGTAAGGTTTGATTGATATGTTTTTTATGCCTCATTTGGATCTAAGCAATTTTATGCGGTTTATGTGTTGCAGCACTTGAAATGTGATTTAGCTAATGGTGTGAAAGCATGACAAATATACTTTTAAACAAATTAAGTTTTATTTCTGAGTAAAAAAAAAATAATGAAAAAGAGAAAACAGAAAGATCGACAACTCCCCAGAATAAAATGTATCTGATGGTGAAACTGCTCAAAAAAAATAAATAAAATAAAATGAAACACAAAGAAACAAAACAAAAAATATTCTACATGGTTCCCAGTGTTTATAAAAAATAAATTCATATGAATTTTAAAATACTAATCTTCTTTAGCTGGTGCAACAGATGCAGATTGAACCACAACATTAATATTCTCCTGGCTGTGAAGGACAGTGTCAATGTGGGATCATCTTTTAGCCTGCAGCTGTCTACATTATTTTAATTTGAAAACAAACAACAAACAGACAGAAAGACAAACACAAAAATAGACTAATTGTGCCTGAATGAAAAGCAATAGGAAACATTAAAACCATATATTAGTGAAACTCTGCAAACTAACAGTCCATGACTTTATAGGTTTCCTTTTAAATCAGTATAAATTTGAATGTGCAGATGCACAATAATTTTTCATGCACATAATGGCTGAGAAAAATAGCAAATGAGTTCCTTTTTTTGTAAATATGCAAAAATTCCATGGCACTTAATTTTGCTGTCATGAAAACAGGTGTAATTATGTAATTATAACGTAAATGATTCAATTATTCATTCATTATCCATACCACTTACCCTTCTCCCAGGGTTGTGGGGGGTTGGAGCCTATCCCAGCTGCCATTGTGCGAGAGGCAGGGTTCACGGTATTGTATAATATTACATTAAATTACATTTGATGATAACTTTATTTACATATCATTTATTTGTTTGACCTTGTTCACTCTGGACTTTTCATTTCAGGTCAGAGGGTTGGTTATTCAAAGACTGACTGATGGTCGGTGAAGGTTTTCAGAACTGAACAAGCCTATGGATGAAAGGTGAAATGTCTTCAAGGGCAGAAAATAAAGTCCAACTACTACTCGAAGAAGATTTTGACAAAGACCTGACTGATGGTAAAATCTCCGTTTCTAAATTTTGTTTGATTATCCATTTAATTGTTGAGGAGGTATACAAGAGATTTCTCCTGTAAATATATTTTCTAATATATAATTGTGGTTAATACTGAAGTGTTCCAGTGCTAATGCATCATTTAATATCATCCTATTACGAGAAGGAGTGGTGACTCAATGGTGTCCAATGTTGTTGAAGAGTAAATGTTAAATGTGCATTCACAGATAAATTGGGTCATTCATCAATAAACAAGCCTCTCTGTTGCGCAGCGGAAGAGAAAGTTAATGAGAGACTTTTGAGAACAAAGCAGCATATTGTTCAATGAAATCTCAGGGTTTTAACACCAGTAATTCTTGAACCTTTAAGTAACCATGCGTTAAATTACCAAATTTATTTTATTATGGTGTACTTTGTAGTCTCCTTTAACAATTTCATTGGATAGTGCTGCAGGTATTTAAATCTGTGTGTGAGTTCAAACGTGAGCTTGATGATTGCATTTGGTGTGTACAGCATGACAATGTATGCCTTCTACCTGAAATTTTTGATCGACAGTGACCTGCTGCATATCTCGCATAAAAGCCCTGAGCACTTCTCAGATGGACATAATGCATTTGCTACAGAGGATTCCAAGTCACAAGCGTGTAATATTAGAAACAGATGAGTTACACTGCAAGGGGGGTACGGTTGGAGGGGTACTGGAGAATCTCCAATCAAAAGTTTCTGTGAAGCACCGCTGATATCTCTGGAAGCTCTTTTCCCACTGGGTTCATAAATAACATTCAAAGTATACTGTGCATCTTATCTCTGCACCTTGCAGAAACAGAGAAGAGAAGAGAAGAAAAAGAAAGGAAAAGAAGAGTGAAAAGATAGGAAAAGAGATAAAAATAAGAGAAAGAAAAAGAGAAGAACAGGTAAGGAAAGGAAAACAATTAAACAGAAGAGACGTTTGATGAAAAGAAAATCATGAAAAATAAAAAAACAGCCATTTGGCCGAGTCACAGTTCAACGCTATATGGCACTACATCTGGACTAAGTCATGCACGACCTAGAAATGATCTTCCCGCAGGTTCACCTTCAGAACATTTGTCACAACTTTTAAAAGACAAGTTTGATCATCTTCTCTGGTGTATGTACTTTTACTACAGGTATGTTTTTACATAATTTCATCATTACCTCAGGATGATCCGAACATAGCTTAAATTCAGCATTTGTGGATGAACAATCTAATAGGTTGTGATTTCTGGCTCAAAATGCCAGAAACAGATAACATTTGAGGGTTGAAACCTTAAAAGACCGAAGTCCCGTATTTCCGCCGGGACATTGATCGACTTTTTCATTGAACTTTTGTGAATATTATCTGCATGCTTAGAAGGCTTTGCTATTCTCTACAGTACCAACATCTGCCAAGGCTCTTCACTCAGGACAAGAGCAATGTTGAATAAAAATGT
The DNA here is from genome assembly GCA_901007705.1 of Fistularia tabacaria. NCBI lineage: Eukaryota > Metazoa > Chordata > Actinopteri > Syngnathiformes > Fistulariidae > Fistularia > Fistularia tabacaria. Next base: position 10,752 of record CAAKHD010024393.1, read on the forward strand.
CTGAATTTTAGAGAGCAAAAAGAAAGAGATCAGGAAGATATAAAAACATTCGATTGCTGACACGCTGAGCGTTCCTGATGCTGTGTGGCCTTTCTTTTTAACACCCAAGGCGTACATTCTCCATCTGTTTTCCTTCCCTAATATGTGTGACAGTCAGAACGATGTATAATTTGTCATCCTCTCATGTCCATAAGGATGCACAGCCTCCACTACACATGTCCAGATGTTGCTCAAAAAAATCAGCCTGATGTGTAGCATTACGGGCAGAAACATGTGTGTCCCAGAATAAAACCAGACAGGGAGCGACATTATGGTGTCCCATATTGTTTCTCAAAACACATCCATCACACAGTTGCTCAGAAAGAGGCCCTTGTCACTCAGGACTAACATTTTTAGACCCATTTAGATCTAATTTCTGCCAACAGATGAGCTGGCATGAGCACCTCAGCCTCAAGGGGACACGAGTAAGGCTTTTATTCTCAACTGTAAACAAAGGGGAACAATTCTTCACATTTCTAGATGTTTGTTTTACTTTGGGGCTCCACTGGAGCAGATTATCATCATGGTTGAAAGTAAATAAAAAATAAATGTTTAATTCAATCCTTTTATCAGAAACAAGGTGTTTTGGGGTTAGGTTGGGCAAACCTGTCTGTTTAGCGATGATGTATGGCATCACAGTAGCTGTTCTTACTTGAGTCTCACACCTGAAGAAGAGTGACAGCAGCTACAGATAAAAAGCCGCCATGCTGAAAGCTTTTTGATAATAAACGGTGACCGTGAACCAGCAAGCTGTGACAGCACTGTTGACAGTTCATCCAACAGGCATATTTCGCACTAGCACACTCCCACAAACTGCTCACGCATGGCTGATCAGCATGAGCCTGATACCAGCACTACTTGATACCTTTAATTCCTGGAAAAGAATTTAACAAGTGATTGTCAACCGTGAACAAACATACCAATGTTCAGAGGAAAGCCTTGATAAAATAATGGGTACTTACATTAAAACAGAGTTCCTGTGTTTATATAAATGCCCTTACAAGCAGATTAAAGGGTTAAAAATTAAAATGGGATATTTATCAATCTGTTTAGGTGACCTGGAAAGGTTTCAATCATTTTTTTCAAAAAAGCTGCATCCAGATTTGAAGTCAACTGGATCCAAAGACATATGAAAGGAAGAAATCATCTTTCTAGGCACGGTGCCTCTGGGCAAGCTCTGAAGAGGCCACTATGCCTCCATTTGTGTCACATCATATCCCCTTTAAATCACATTGATCCAAATGCAATTTTAATGCGTCCTCCAACATTGAGATGTCTGTCCACATTTCTATGTAAACAGTTCATTAGACTTCTTTTCTTTAGATAAGGGAATTACTTTAGAATGGCTGTTAGTTTTTATTTGTTCCTGAATATTAAATCTCTGTGAGTGATAAAAACCGTTATCCTCTCTTTTTACCTCAACCACAGTTCAGTGCAGCCAACAAGAGATAAACACCCAGAGCAGCTCATCTCCTAGATGCAGTGTCCTTTCTTTGTGCTAAAAATAACTACTGAGTCTCAAGAGAGCACTGATTCACCAGTTATTTTCAAGACATGTCACTTTATTTTAGTGAAGCTATTCACCAGAACAACAAACAGTATAACAACTGATTAATTGCATTCATTTTTGTGATGTTGTCTGCTCACATGTCAGAAATCTTGAAACATACTTCAGATATGGTTGACCAGTATTTGGAAGTTTTACTATATGTCATGGACAACCGAGCTCTTGGATATTTTATAAAGACATTACGCATGACTGTCCACTGCAATGGTGTTCAATGCTTGTTCAGTCTTTGACAGCCTTTGTCTTTAATTGTCAGCATACTAAAAAGTAGATGGAATTAAAAAAGAAAAAAAATATCAACAAATCACATTTTCACTTAATATGTAAAGCTGAGATTTTCTTTCACACTGATCAATCTTTGGTTCAAACAAAAAGTGGTCAGTGCCAAAGTTAGCTTTCAGATGTCGAATCTGAAAATGCACATCTCGCAAGCGTGAACATACCCACCTTTCCTCAGAATGATTAAAACCTGTGCATGCATAAAGTCTACTGTAAGTTTCTCAGAAACAGTTCTAGATAAGTGATCAGCATGAGTAGGAAATAATGAAAATAAGTGCCAAGAATAATGAGCTGACACAGTCATTATGTTGTATGTGTTCAAAGAGAAAAACAAACAGCCTGATTGGTGCAACTGTCGACTCCAGCAGCCGTCCGAATGAGGGGGGTCTCAACAAGGGATAACTCAATATACATGGAAACGAGGCAATGGGCTGTGCAACTAACATTAGGAGCTAATCGGAAACAAGTCCCTTCTAATTAGCCATTACCAAAATAACAGACTGAGGTCATTGCTTTTCCTCATTGGGAACACTGTTCTGTATTTGACTTGAATTCAGCACTTGCTGAAGGGATGTGTTTTTTAGCGTAAGTGCGTATTATTAGCGTAGCGTATAATTTATTAAATGCAACGCAAAAATTTGCAGTTGAAGCCTTAGTCAGTTTATATCATTTTGAAAAGATTTCATGAATCCTTTATCAAGTGGGATGATTGTTTGTTGAAAATAAGTATTTTTTTTTCCCATTTCGGATATAAAGTAGGCCATTTTGAAAAGTTAATTCTTTTGCTGTGTGGTAATGTCCGCTGTCCAAATCAATTCTTAAAATCGATTGATCTAAAAGCAGATTTATCAAAAATCAAAAATGTTTTCCTCTCCTTCAAAAATATTTGATCATTGTTTTATAAAATTTGAATTCCAAATGAATATCTCACATTAGACTTTGACTTTGAAGTTTCTCCTTTTCTTGATACACTCCGGTTGCTTTCCCACTTTTCCTTTCTTATCAATGTGTTTATCCTCTCAAAAGCACAAATGAAAATTAATAACACCCTGTGCAGCAATGCATTATTTTACAAGTGTTTTCTGCCACGCAAGTCCCTAATAGCCCATGACATTATGAGGAATTATTACCTTTAATTACCATTTTCTTGAGGAGTACTGTGTCTTGCAACCAAAAGACTCCACATGATTGCAGGGCTATTTCAACCCTACCCCCTGTCCCACTGAGATGCCTGAGAGGCAAATACCTCAACTCTATTTGGTCCAAAGGAGTCTTTACCTGCCAAAGCTGCTGTAGCTCTACCTGGCTAGATCAGATGAGAGTGGAGATAGCATCTCCTCCTACAGTCTTTTGAGCAGTGTGAAAACAAACACATCTCCACTCCACAGCTGAAGAAAACCTTCCTGTAAACACTGTCCAAATAGTAAGAAGAGAAGGAAGGGAGGAAGAAAAGGTGGCTCTGTTTTATTTGGCTATAGTTGATTCTGGTTGCTCTGCTGTTGATCATACTACAGATGGGTCCTAAATAACATACAGCAACGAGAATTTAAAAATATTGACTGCAAAAATATGTTAATTCCTTGTGGGGAAACATGGATGTCCTATTTTGTATTTATTTCTGCCCTACTTGTAACATGCAAATGAGTGCAATGCTTGAATAATTTGAAAATATATAAGAATGTTAACCTTCTGTCTTCTCTGGTTTGAACACATTTGTCTTACACTGGCAATGATGCCGTTATTTGTACAAAGTGTGCAGAGAGGAATGAATCTTGAAAAATAATTTATAAACACGAAAATGACAAATGCGCGAATGTGATGATTTATACAGACAATGAAAAACCAAAGAATGTAATAATTTACATGTACAATAGGATATGAATGTTACATATTTTGCAGGATTATAAAAAGTAATACACAAAATATTACTTCTTTCTATTGAAATTTGCATATGGAAAAGAACACTTTGGCCAACTTACAAATTACAATTTACACGACAATAGTTGTGCAAACTGTGAAACAATATATGAAAGGTTCTGCATCTCCAGGTATTCTACTCATTTGTAAAGCAAGATCTGCACACTTTAATCTCAAAAGGGAGAAAATGTAATTGCAGTGTCTGCAACAGCTACAATAGGAGACACCTTTCTCGAACTTGAGCTCAATCTTTGTGGTCCTTGACACTTTCTCTTGACACTGGAGCTATTCCCAAAATCATCACAGTTTGAAAATAGAAAAGAAAAAACAGAAAAACATCTTACATTGCAGAACTAATTCAAACTAATTCAAAGTCTTTAAGTTGGACCTTCACACAGGGCAAATTAAATTTTGTACATACCACAGAACTTGTGTGCTGCAGAAACACATGCAACTCCTGAAATTTATTACCATCGTTGTAGCCTTGGAAGAGCCTGAGTCATTTGAAGAGCACTCCGCAGAGTTTAATTTTTTTTGAGGAGCATGAAGTAACCCTTTGCAGAATTGTTAGTTTTTTTTATTCTATTTTTTTTCTTATTTCACCGCAAGTAGCAAAACATAAAAAAAACAGCAACCAAGCTTCTGTATTTCTGCCGGTTCGGCCATTGTCCTGTGTTTGGTGTTCAAAAGACAAGGCTGACCGGGCAATACTTCTTCCTCTTCTCTTCTACAGAACAGCATCCATGAAATGGTGTTAGGATTTATCGAGCGTCAATAATTTCCATATTGTGGCACAAATTCAGTGTCAAATCATTGAAACCACCAGAATATTTCGTTTGTGAAAACAGGAGGAACAAAAAGTCGTTGGTTGAGATAATAAACCAGTGGTTAAATACAGTATATGCATAAATACAATCGTGTTAGGACTCAAACCTTAAGACTTGAATGACTAAGCACTGGATGATGCAAAGCTATGTGAGGAAGCCAAAAATGTTTTAAACAAAAACAGATAATTTACTTGAGGTCATTCAAATATTCTTACTTAGTTCAATGATCTGAATGGTTTTATTGTGAATAGAATATGAACAGGACTGGAATACCCATCCTCATAAAAGTAGGGGTTTGTTGGTACAAACTCACAAAAGTTACATACATTGACCCAGGTCAAAAATAGCAGAGTCTTGAAGCAAGGTACATGGTTTTGGTGCCAAAAGCATCCCTGTCTGTCATATTCTATAAGAGAATTGAGGATTATTGACCAATCACTTTTCAGAACTAGAAAGGCTGGCAGGTATTTCCTCAAGAGTATGCACGGGACCACAGCACATGAATGGAATTCTTGGGGAGATAAAGACAAGCAACCCGAAGTAGTACTTGGCCAAAACATCTATGAATTGTGTCAATGTTTTATATTTTGTGGGAAGAAATAAAACGTATAAAATAAAGAGTAAACTTAAAAAAATACTAATTGCTAATTTCTAATCTCTCACTCCAACACCAGCTACTCATTATACATTTCTTTTAAATGAGAGGATTTGGGCAGTGTCCATGAAAGACTGTAAATGATTGGCATTGTTTCTGTAGATGAAACACAGCACTTTAGCCTTTCATATGTAGCAAACCTCACAGATTTTACTCAACTCACTTGTTTTCTATGAGTCACTCATTATCAACGGTGCAAGCTGTGGTTTGAATCAGCTTTTGTTGTCTCTCCTGCTAGCACTGCACCTTCATACATGTGCCTACATTTTATGGCATGAGAAACCACAGCACTGACAACAGTTCTTCTAACTGGTAGTTATAACAGCCGACATAATAGCAGAGACAGTGTGTTGAAAAATAATATAATTGGAAAGTTAGAATACTGAACCCAGTTTAAGCTTTCAACACTGCCTACAAAATGAGAAACCATCTGAGATCATTAGTACGTTTTCAGAATGTCAGCTATGCTTATCAAAAACCAGACTTTAAAAGTGTATGTGGCACGGAATCAATAACACTTTAGTGTCTGTGAAACACCTTTTAAACAAACCTGAATGGTTTCTTTTCCCAAATCAAAAGTATGCATAAAAGACTAATGAGCTAGATAATGATCACACTTGAAAACAACACCCACTCAAAAACTGTTTTGCATTTTCCATGCTTGAAATTAATGTTCCATCTGACTTCTTTATTTTAATCTAAAAGATATTATCAACAAATTCATATTCATGGTCTTGGGTGGTTGGTTTATTCGAGTTAGGTGTTTTATGTGTACTTTGGGTGATAGTGTGTCAAATGCTTGATGGAGCGTCTCAAAGATGTGTCATGACAGCTCAGGATGTTTGTAATGGTCCTTGAGAGTTGTCTTTCTGGGTCCACTGCTGCCCTCCAGGTCAAATGTTGATTTTACAGCCGGTCCAAATCAGCGATGTTAAAGGGAGCCTAAATAAACCATTGTGTTATAAGCCTTTCATGCCACATGTAATAAAGCTCTGAGCCTTCATACAATGTGCTCGCACCAGATGGGGCTTAGATGGGTTGCATATCTTGCCACTTTTATCTGGATGTTGTCCAGCATAACTTCAAGTTAACCCATGATGTCATACCTCTCAAAATTTGTGGCTAGGCAAGCACTTTGGTTATGAAGAAAAAAGTCAATGCATTTCCTCACAGTAGCACAATCAAACGAATATGAAATCATGAATTTGTTAGGAAACAAGATTTACCACATCTTAAACTTTGTAATTGCAGTTCTACTTGTCTTCAAAGACCCCCATCTTGAGGTAGCATAGCTGAGAGGAATTTGCTTTTTTTTTTATAAATCATACTGCTGTACACGTTATGTTTCTGGTGTTCTCATTGTGCAATAAAACAGCAATAACTGTTACAGTTAGGAGGTCGGACTGGAGAGCAGGTACGCGAACACGTTGTGGCATGAACAGGCAGGGCGAATGCAGAGCAGGAGGAACGTAGGGCAGGGAGAACGCAGACCAGACAGTGGAACGCTGGACAGGAACACGCGGGATGGGGGAGTGGGGGGGCACTGGCATACACCGACGAGGGAAGATGACCAGTCGGGAACGGGCAGCGAGGCAAAAGGTGCAAGCATACACCGATGAGGTAAGAAGCCCAGTCGAAACGGGCGGCTAGGTGAGAGGCACTGGCGTACACCGACAAGGGAAAGTAGTGAACGGCGAGGGATGCCGTTTTAGACAGAAAGAGCGCAAATGGTGGGATGGCACGGGAGACAGCGGGAAATTTGCGAATGACCCGGCAACCAGTGAGACTCAAAGCTTTGCCTTTTAAGCCCTGACTGATAGCCGGGAACCGGGGGCGAGCCGTGTGCTCCCACTTGCACAGCAATCTGCGGCAGGTGTGTGCTCACCAAGCGCATGCCTGCTGTGAGCCCAACCCTGACAATGAGTTTTTTAATCACAACTGGAAAGGCCCTCCAGTCTGACTGTAAAGCCGAGCAATGCCATCGAAAAGACAAATGGATAAAAGGTTACCCACTTATAACTCGTGCATATCAAGGTGCATGTATTAAACAAAACCACCTCCAAATATATATAATTGTAAAAAAACAAACAAACGCCAATTCATTGACATGGGCTTGACACTTCAAGAAGAGATACAATTACCAAATTAATGTCCAGAATTGAACCTTATACTCCCTTCAGAAGGTTGCAATTCTCATATCAAAAGAAAAAAAATGCAATTGCCTTTCATTTCACAGTGTGACCTGCTGGACACAAGATCTTACACTTCAATACAAAGTACATTTTCAGTGTTTATACACAGGGGACTTTCCACATCATGAATCACTCTCATATTCTGCTTTTATGAGTGTACATCGACAATCTGGACATTCCTTGGTGAATTTAAAAATAACCTTGTAGTGCTACATTAGCAATATGCTATTCTTCTCAATAAAAACTCAGCATAGGAACAAGAACAAAAAAAACCCCGCTCCTTTTGACTAAAAGGAACAGTCTTTTACTATTACTTTTGGCTGCTCCCCTCAGGAGTCATCACAGCAAATCATCTGCTTCCATACCAACTAACTCCATGCCCTCCCTCGCTACATCTATAAATCTATTTTTGGTCTTCCTCAAGGCCTCCTGCCTGGCAATTCGAGTCCCAGCATCTTTCTACCATTCACTATCCCTCCTCCGTCTATGTCCAAACCATCTCAGACTGCCCCATGACTTAATTTCCTGACCTCTCCTGAGTCCCACTGTCTCTAAGCCGAATAACATCGCTGTTATGGCCACTTTCTCGTGCACCATTCACTTTTCACATTTGGCTGAAAGGAACATTATGGACGAAAAATACTCATCTCTAACTACCATTTTACAACTTAAGATAAAACAAAAGCATAGAGTCAAATTTTTTAATTTTGCTCAAAACAAGTGTCAGAATAATTTTGTATTGTAGTAAGGAATAATAACATAGTATAGATTTTGCTGAATCAAATTAATATAAATCAGTACATTGATGAGAATAAGTACTGAAATTTTTATCACTGATTTACGAGCAAATGTTATTGAGGAAAAAAAATGAAATCATAAAAAACTAAATTCTAGAACCATCCTCGCCCTTTCTGTCATGTCAAGTGCATTGACATCGATTGACTGAATAAAGTAACCATGAATAAACAGTCTTATTCTTTTCCTTTCGGCTTTTCCCTGAAGGGGTCGCCATAGAGAAACAACCCTCTCCATCGAACCCTACTCTCTGTATCCTACTCTCTCACACCAACTTACTTCATATCCTCTCTCGCTACGTCCATAAATCTTCTCTTTGGTCTTCCTCTAGACCTCCTGCCTGGGAGCTCCAGTTCCAGCATCCTTCCACCAATATATTCACTATTCCTCCTCTGTATGTGACCGAAATCTAGCTTCTCTAACTTCTCTGACCTTCTCTCCAAAACATCTAACATGTGCTGTCCCTCTGATGGACTCATTCCTGATCCTATCTGTCTTCGTCACTCCCAAAGAGAACCTCAACATCTCCATCTCTGCGACCTACAGCTCAGTCTCCTGTCTTTTCCACATTGTCTCTGTCTCCAAACCATACAGCATCGCTGGTCTCACTGTTGCTGCTGTCTCGAACACCTTTGTGAACCCCGGCTGATATTCTTCTATCACATGGTGCCCCTGACATGTTTTTGCAGCCATTCCAATCTGCTTGAACCCGTTTCTTTACCTCTCTTCCACACTATCCGTTGTTCTGGACTGTTGACCCTAAGTACTTGAAATTCTCCAACAGCTTGATCACCACTCCCTGTAGCCTCACCATTCCACCAGGGTTCCTCTCATTCACACGCATATATTCTGTCTTGCTGCGACTAACCTTCATTCCTCTCCTTTCCAGAGCATACCTCCACCTCCCATGATTTTCCTCAACCTATTCCTTGCTCCCACTACAGATCACAATATCATCTGCAAACATCATGGTCCATGGAGATTCCTGTCTAATCTCATCTGTTAGCCTGTCCGTCACCCCTGCAAACAAGAAGGGCCTCAGAGCTGATCCCTGATGAAGTCCCACCTCAAAGTTTAACTTCTCTGTTACACCTAAAGCACACCTCACCACTGCCTAACAGGCAGCATACTTGTCCTCCACCAGTCTAACATACTTCTCTGCCACTCCAGACTTCATCATACAATTCCAGAGTTCCTCTCTCGGCACCCTGTCATATGCTTTTTCTAGGTCTACAAAAGCGCAATGCAGCTTCTTCTGACCTTCTCTGCACTTCTCTATTAGCATTCTCAAAGGGAGTACTGCATCTGTGGCACTCTTTCTAGGCATGAAACCATACTGCTGCTCACAAATGCCGACTTCTGCTCTCAGTCTAGTTTCTGCTACTCTTTCCCATAACTTCACTGGCTATGGCTGATCAGCTTTATCCCTATATAGTAACCACAGTTCTGCAAATCCCCTTATTCTTGAAAATGGCCACCATCACACTTCTTCTCCACTCCTCAGGCATCTTCTCTCTCTCTGAGATCCTGTTGAATAATCTGCCTCTCCTAGACACTTCCATACCTCCACAGGTATATCATCAGGACCACCTGCCTTTCCATTTTTCATCCTCTTCAATACCCTACTCAATTCAGATTTACTAATCTCTGCGACTTTGTGGTCTACAATAGTCCCATCTTCGACCCTTCCCCCTCTTTCAATTTCCCCAGTCATTAGCTCTTTAAAGTACTCTTTTCATCTTCCCATCACTCTTCTCGCATCTGTCAATACATTTCCCTCTCTATCCTTAATCACCCGGACCTGCTGTACATCATTTCCATCTCTATCTCTCTGTTTTGCCAACCTGTGTCAATTATTAATCATTCTCTCCTTCCTTACTGCCCAACCGAGCATACAAGTCATCATACGCCCTTTGTTTTGCCTTTGCTACCTCTATCTTTACCTTACGCTGCATCTCCCTGTACTACTGTCTGTTCTCTTCAGTCCCCTCAGTGTCTCACTTCTTCTTTGCCAACTGCTTTCACTGTATATACTCATGCACTTCCTCATTCCAACACCAAGTCTCCTCATCAACTTTCCTTCCGGATGACACACCAAGTACACTCTTACCTGTCTCCCTGATCACATTAGTTTTAGTTGTCCAGTCATCTGGAAGCTCTCCCTGACCACCGAAAGCCTTTCTCAACTCCTCCCTGAAAAGTATGCAACACTCCTTCCTTTTCAGCTTCCACCACTTTGTCCTCTGCTCTGCCTTTGTCCTCTTGATCTTCCTTGTCACCAGAGTCATCTTACAGACCACCATCCTATGCTGTCTTGCTACACTTTCACCGACCATTACTTTGCAGTCACTGATCTCTTTCAGATTACCTTGTCAAACACTCACCTTACCTCCGCTCTGATAAGTTACCCTATGTTCCTGTTTTTTCTGGAAAAAAAGCATTCACTACAGCCATTTCCATCCTTTTTGCAAAATCTACCACCTTTTGTCCCTCTACGTTCGTATCCTGGATACCAAACCTACCAATCACTTCTTCATCACCTCTATTGCCTGCACCACCATGTCCATTGAAGTCTGCAGCAATTATCACTCTCTCCTCTCTGGGGATATTTTGCATCACTTGATTTTAATTCATTCCAGAATTTCTCATTCTCCTTTAACTCACATCCCACCTGTGGGATTAACTTGCATGATTTCAAACAGAAAACTATGCCTTATAGAAAATGAGGCACTGATAGGTGATTTTCTAACATACTTGATTTAGTCCCCTTTTAAAATTGCTTGGAGTTTAAAAATGTTGAACGTATGAGGATTCGCAAATTTGTCTTCTGGCTTTTTTTTTTTTCTAAATAATTCATGTTTGCAGTTGTATAAGAGACTGAGGGCCTCACAATGTGTGTGATTTGAAAGTTATTTCACATGTAATGTGAGATGAATGGTAATAAGAAGGAATGATGCAGATCTTCAAGTATTTTGTATATATTTTGCTTGGTGTGGTAACAGAATTAGTACGATTAAAATTGTATATTAAAAAACTACATCCACACAGAGACAAAATGCACTTATGAAAAAATATCCATTATAAACTAAGGAAAGCTTCTTGTTCCAAGAGTTTTCTGGTACAAATACTCACCAACAATTTTGACGATTGTAATTTGTTGGTGGTTACTTCAGAGACATAATTAACATACTTTTTGTTTGTTGTTTTGTAATTCTCAGTGTAAGCAGATACATACACCTACAAATCTTACTACAGTTTTTGAGTCTCAAATATGGAACCATTAAAACACTTGGTTTTCATAGAGGTGTTAAAATAATTTTGGGACTTAGTGGCATATAAGTAAACAACTCTGTTAAATCTGTTCAGTAAGGTCTTACTTTGTTGGGTACAATAATTGCAATAATACTGAAAATATGACAGATCGAATTATTTCAACATGAGACTAATTCACATAAAAAGCTGTAAGAAAGCAATATGTGTATAGGTGTATGATACATAATATATCATACACTTATTATGCAGGGATATTATTGCCACAACCAAAGCTAACAATTATCAACAGTGACTTAGTGTGTGTCTTAAAAGTAGCATTGCAGCTTTAAATGGTCTCATTATTAGCTCAATGAGACCTGTTCGTAATATGTTATGCTCTCTGTTTATGCAGCTTTGCTGACATGGTAATTCATTAGATGCAAATCAATCCAGTCACAAATGAGAGGATTTTCCTGTGAAATCAGTATTACACAGTTAAGATGATGCACACTTACTCTATCTAGGGACGCAGAATCTTATCGATAGTTAACTGGCTTTTGTAGATGGAGCCTGGGGGAAATAGACATGGATGAGATATCCATCCATCCATCCATCCATCCATCCATCCATCCATCCATCCATCCATCCATCCATCCATCCATCCATCCATCCATCCATCCATCCATCCATCCATCCATCCATCCATCTTCCTCCTCTTATCCGTGGTTGCAGCAGCTGGAGCAGGGAGGCCCAGACTTCCCTCTCCCCAGCCACATGGTCCAGGTCCTCTGGGGGGACCCCGAGGCACTTCCAGGCCAGCCTGGAGACATAGTCTCTCCAGCGTGTCCTGGGTCTTCCCCCTGGCCTCCTCCCAGATGGACATGCCCGGAATACCTCCTCCGGGAGGCGTCCAGGAGGCATCCTGACCAGATACCTGAGCCACCTCATCTGACTCCTCTCTGTGTGGAGGAGCAGTGGCTCTACTCCGAGTTCCTCCCAGATGGCCGTACTTCTCACCCTATCTCTGAGGGAGAGTCCAGCCAACCTGCAGAGAAAACTCATTTTGGCCGCTTGTATCCGCAATCTCGCTCTTTCGGTCACTACCCACAGCTCGTGACCATCGGTGAGGGTAGGAACGTAGATCGACTGGTAAATTCAGAGCTTCACCTTCCGGCTCAGCTCCCTCTTCACCACGACAGACCGGTACAGAGTTCGCACCACTGCAGACGCTACACATATCTGCCTGCCCAGAGACAGAACAGATCAAACACCTCCATTACGTCAGTTATTTTCATCAATAGGGTTAAATATGACTTTAGACCATTTCATAGATGTCGGTATTAGAAAAAAATATGTTAAATCATTATCTTGACACAATAATTTGAAGATTTTTTTCATCAGGCAGTGAAATGAGGGGAAAAAAGAGAGGAGGAAATAAGGATTCCTACAAAGCTCTTCTTTAACATAGATGCTGCCCTGCAATTACAGAGGCAGGGGCTTGGTTCAATGTGTCTGCTGAAACCATGTCAGGTTTAAACCACAGAAGACGAGTAAGAATGGTGTGGAGTCTCCACAGGCACGGCTTCATCGTTATTCTGCGGCAATGGCACCAGCAGCAACTGAATATAACCCTAATGTCCAGTGATGCTGAGAAATGGACAATCAACTGCTCATAACATTGAGAGACTGCTCCAACTTCCAAATAATGATTTAGGACCCAAAAAAAAAATTCAAATCAGCAAAATAGCTGAAGAATAAGCAAACTTCAGCAAAACTTAGTGCAAGCGTTGGAAAGGTCAGAAATTTGTAACCAGTATACAAGCCCACAAGAAACCTTCCAGAAGCTGACTTCAACCCTCTACCCATGATTTACCAAACTAGTGAAAGCCCAACCCCAAAGAGCTTGTAACCCTGCAAATATCAAGTGGAGCTTGATATTTTCAGCTGAAATTTAACACTGCCTTGTGTGAAACCCCAGGGTGCACAATTGATTGGTTGAAAATTTCCTTGGCAAATAGGCTAAAAAATAACATGCCGGAGAGATGAATGAGTAAGTTTTTTCTTTGTGTGTGTTAGTCCCTCACTGAAGGAGCTATGCAGGATAGGCTCCCAGGGACCTCTGCGGTATGACATATGTGTTCCATTACTGTTCATTTTCAAACTTTTCCCCAGGACTTGTGGCTTCACAGTCTGCTTGAGAAGGAGGATTAAGCCCTCCTGAAATTGATTTATTTCTGCACCCTAACTGTTTATTAAATATAATTGGCCATCAAAGTTGTCACTGAGAGGAGGGGTTGAAGGGAGTTACTCCATGTGCAGCAAAAAGAGAGCTTTCTTTGACAAAATGATTTATCTCAAGAATGTCTTATTTAGAGGCTGAACTCGGAGGTAGAAATTAGGCTGTGTTTCAGCCACTAATACGATAGTTGGTGGTAGCAGGATAAATTAAAGCTCAAGTTAAAATGAATCTGATATGAGGCTCATATGAGTATAAGACACCTATAATTACACTCCGTAAATATTCCAAACTGATATTTCCATAGTATCTCACTTTGCTGCTGTTCAATTTGAGGAGAATTTCACTAACATTTGGCAAAATCTTCCTCCCTTTCTAGTCAGGTCAAATAGAGAGAGGAGTTTTTTTCTGGTCTAAAGAGTGGAGTAGAACCCTGACTCACTAACATCAACCATATCAGCACTCAAAGCGTGTCACAGCTTTGGTGGTCTGATCGCCATTATCTTTGTCTTAAACAGACATATATCTGGTGTCTTTAAAGGCCATTCGGATTCCAGACACCCCACAAAAGGCCAGATTGTCTTGTTTTCATTCACTGCTTTGTAACTTGACAGTTTAAAGGCATCTTCATTTCTCTCAAAGGAAAAATGTCAAAAGCCATTCAACACTTAATGCTGGATATGTCCCTATCATATGACAGTGTGCGATTACCCCTCCAGTGTGTGAATGGAAATTGCTATTATTGAGTACATGCAGCTTCTGGTGGGATTCCCATGTCTACTTAAAGATGTTTTCCCTTGGTATCCTGACATATTTTCTTCTTTCACTACACTGACTTTTACAATTCAGTCATGCATTTTAAGATCTTGACCAAAATTGAAAAAAACGCTCATAGAACTGGTTTTGTTTTTGGGAAGTTGAAGAGACAATGTTGATATGACATTAATGTTGACTGAAATTCTTTCAGTAAGCACTTCAGACTGTGACTTTCCTCACTGATAGCATTCAGTTGTCCCTGTTGATCTTAATCTTATCATATGTGGACATCATAGGAAGTTCCTTCAGAGTCAGTTTGGACTTTATCATGATCCAAGGCCTTCCCAGCCTCCCGCATCCCCCCTCCATATAATGGGACATCATGCTCAGACTTTGTATGTTTTTGCATCTAAATCATCCCAGATACCTGGGGACATAAAAATTCATACCAAACAAAGGCTTGGGCCTCTGGGATGTGCAAACTAATCCAATTTTTAGAGTTGGATATATGGTAACAGCTTGGTGCACAAAACAACTGAAATATATAGTTAAAATTTCTACTAAAAAACAAAGAAACAAGCAAAAGGGAAAACAAGCAAATATAACGCAAAGATCACTCATTGAAATTTTCCAAGTCCTAGGTTTTACGAACACTTAGGAAAGCATATTTGCACGTGATTCCTGCTCCCCCTTTAGACTTTATAATGGTGATATATCAAATTGATCATGTTATCACACTTAAATGCAATGTTTCAAACATCATTAAATTAATTAGAAAACTTGTTTTGATTGCTATTTGAGCACTGGAAAATTTTGCCAGTGTGGATTTCTGCTCAATATTACATGCAATGTGGCATCAAATCTGAGAGACTGATCCTACGGGTGACATTTAGATTAAGTTCCTAGACCCTTTAATCTCATGAACCATTTGACCACATAATGATTTAGAACAGCCTTGAGTTGAAAAGCCTCATGCCATTACCAAAAGGAGTGAGCAGGACCCAAATTCAATCCAATTGTGCTTGAGTGAGTGGCCAGTATGATAAGGCAGCGATTTCTTTGTCTTTTGTGCGGCCCTATCTATTAATTGAAGTGAGTCGATTAGATGAAAAATGAAGGCACAAGACCTTTTAAAGGCTGGGATCTACTGAAATTACCTCCAGTATATCACAGTTAAGGTCACATAAATGCTTGTACCATGTCCGATTGATGAACAAATGGGTTGTAGAAAAACAGCACTGTTTATGTAACTTAGGGGCCTTCAGGATAAAGCTGCAGTTAAAGTGAATGATTTCAACTTTTTGTTTGTAATGTCATTTTGGCACTTACATAGCCATTGCCCCCTTTATTAAGTACTGATATCGTCACGTAAAGAAACAAAGTCTCAGTTGAAGTATTGTTTATGTCAGTGCAGAGAGCAAGTGTGGCAAAATCTATGGCAAATATACTGTAGGAGCAGAGGGAGACTATTAAGTTTTCAAGGCTAATATATACTGCTCAATGCATTTCACCATTTTGGGGGTTTGACAATTGGAGTCCCTTCAAACAGCCTTTATTCCTGTTGCAATAGCAAACCATAAAGGGTTCTCATTTTATTTGTTTTGACACTGTGCGTCTGTGGCTGAAAAAATTAATTGACAAAAAAAAGCACAGCTTTTCATTCTTTGAATTGGCAAGTGCTGAAAATGTGATAGGATATTTTCATTAGCCTGGTAGGACTTGTTTAATATAGGTAACAGAGGGACAAGAGAATCACAAATCTCAGTGATGGAGGTAATTATTTTGTTGCTTTGGGATTGACAGTGGGATGAATTTATTAATTGATGGATTCTACAGCTTTGTCTTGTAAACATTTTTCAACAAAGTTCGCATTTTTTTCAACTACTTTCCTTTCATTCCACATTTGATTGCCTCTTTTTCTTCTCACACATAAAAGCTGAACTGTGTTTGTTCAACATTCAGGGAAACAGATCTTTGAATGCATTTGAGAGAACAGTCACCTCTTTGTTCTTTGCTATATTAAGGACACATAACAAGTTGGACAGGGTATCCTTTAGATCATGTCAAGGCTGATCTGATGTGGTCCAAATGAGCTGTTACCCCTTTAGAAATTGCCCATGAAAGTCATATTTGACTTCTGAGAAAGAAGAAAACCATTAGGACTATAAAATGTATGAACAGCGGGGGAGAATCAGTGAAATCTATCCTTATCCATCATTGTTATGCCCCTTACCATCTGGCTCTTTTGGGGGGCAGCAGCATCCTGTCATTGACACAGTAGCAATCTGAAACTGTAATGATCTGTGTCATTGATGAAAGTTCCCGTCATATCTGAGCTGCAAGCGATCTCTCAGAACACTGACTCTCAATCATCTCCAACATCTGGAACAGCTATGGAATACGTAAACATAGAACTGAGGGAGGTTAAAGTTTGTTGCCATCATCGCAAGGAATCCAAAGACGACCGAGAGAGAAAGACGACGGGTAACTTATGAGTTTACAAGATGGAATGTAAATAGGACTGACGGATGAGCCAAGGGAAGTCTGGTTGAAAGCTTCAGGGCTCCCAGTTGCAAGGCCAGATTATATGGAAATCGGATCTCCGCTGTGGGAAGGGCATTCTTCTGCCCTTGCTGTGTTCTTCCAGTGTATCAAAGTCACATCTGAGTCTTTCCCTGTTAGTTTTATTTCCTACAGTTTTGACCTGAGCCCTCACGCTGGGCTTGTTGACAATGTATATGTGACGTCCAAACACAGAATTTCTTTTTGCTATTCTCCGTTGGGAACCACACCTAGCTGTCATGGGGTGGACTGCCCAGGGAACAAAGTGCAATGTCTGATCGGGCAAATATTTTGGTCTGAGTCCCAGTCATAAGAGATGGATAGGAAGATGTAATGACAAAGAGATAACTCAATAAAAATGATACTGCTGTGGTGTTATATCGTATATTGAAGCTGACAAAAGCATGAAGCAAACAAATGCAGAGGTGGGTATTATCTTGGGAAATATGGGTGGAGTGAAAAATAAAACAAAGGAAAACAGCAAGACGAGATATTGTTTCCATAAATTTACATTAATGTGAATTAAAGACACCCTCTGTTAAGCAATGATTATGTTCTTGCAACGGTTGAATGTTTGGGCTTTTCTGAATCGAATTTTGATTAGCAAAGTTGGAGGGTTGTGTTGTATCATTCATTAATTTTTTGTTGATTGTGAAACATCCTCATACACTTTAATGGGGAGCGAAACAAGGGTTGATGATGTGGATGCCAGTCAAGGCCTTCAGATAGTGACATAAGCCCAATTAATGATGTGTAGACAATTTTTAATAATTTTATGCATGTTTCCACTTTCAACAAGACAGATTTTGGGATGATTTTATTGCCAAAGTTCACTAAGCTAAATTTATTGTAAATTGTTGCTTCAACTCTGCAATGAAAAGCATTTTTGGCATCAGTAAAGACCAAAAAATTTGACCAGAATCATACTTCATTGAGACATGTATATTAAATGTAGAGATAAGTCAGTGTTTTCTATTATCCTGCTCCTTTTCCTTCAAGATGCCTACGTGTTTGGAGTTATTGCTGGATGATATACCCTGAGCTTTGGTGGTCTTGAGGCAAACATGGTGCTTGAATGAAGAGGGCTTTTGGATGATAAATGTCTGACTTTCCCTTTGGCATCACTAGTTGCTTTTAATCTGTTCACTAAAATACGTCAACACCTGGGAGATTGGTCAACACCCACTTCTGTATCAACATTCATGGTTCATAGATAACAACTTTGCTGATCCAGCACTTTCTCTTTATGTTCCAACATAAGCTTTGTGGTTTGGTATGAAATGCTCAAACCACAGCTTGATGGATTGCCATACAATTTTGTACACACATTTAGATCACCCTTAAAAAGAGTTGGACGTCTCTTAACTTTTAAGTTATTATCATCGTCAAGTGCCCAATATTTATGTTTTGTTACTACCCTTGGTGTTACTAATCTCACTTCCTGTGTGGCCCATGATGGTTTTTTTACTTTAAATTGTATTCCTTTTTAAAGAAAGAAAGAAATATATGTATATATAATGGCATCCAATTGACCTTTTTCTTTGATTTTCTCATGCACTGCTGAAATACATCATAACTTATGTTGTTTTCTATTTATCTATTTGTTTGTTTATCTATCTGACATTTTGTATACAACAGTGTGGATTTTTGTCGTGAAAGACCAAATTACTTGCCTGATTTGAATTTTTCGAGGATCTTGGAATGGCTGTATTGACAGAAGTTTCCAAATATTACGCTACATTGGTGTCTCTCTTTAAAATCAAAGCACCACTTCACTTTTTGAAAGGAGTGCACCCACCAGTGCCCTTTTTCAAGGGTCCAGAGTTCTGCTTAACCTCACTGCAAGAATTGTTTTCATTTCCCACAATCCAAACCTTGTTTTTCACTTGAATGTAGTAATTTCCTTTGCAGCAAAGGGGCTTCACATTTCGACAATATTAATATCCTGGAGCATGGATGATAAACTAAGGACAGGTTTTTCTTGTCAAAAGCAAATTTCCCATTTAGATCAGAATCATTTGACAGAGTCATGTAAAACGCCAGACTCAAAATAACAAATTTAACAATAAGCTTGAGACAAAAATTGCATTCTGAAAATCTATATTCTTTTTTTGTGGCAACTTCCCATTACTGTGTGTCCTTATCAAAGTGAGGTTTTGAGAAGAATTAACAATCGCTTGGGTTTCTGGGCAAGACAAGTACATAGCTTATCTAGGCTGCTGCCTCTATGCAGCTATCCACACATAAATGCATGCGGGACACAGGCACGTTGGCTCATGCAGCCGGAGAGCTCTCTATCTTGTTTGAGAAATCTGGGAAACAAGAAGCTGTGATTCAGGTCCTGACCTGTCTAATGAGGCAATTCTGCTCTGGACAGGTGTCCCTGATATGAATGATGAATAATGTTCAGTGTCACTGGCCTATTTGATGGGTCTTGTCATAAAATGTGGGGAGATTTGCATTTTCAGCTGAGTTTCTGAAGGGCTGGCTGCAGACAGTGTAGGTCAAATGTTCATAACACAATCTATCATACAAATCTATAGCTGTGAATCATATCTAATGTTTCCATGCTGTTTATAAGTATATGAGTAAAAGACAATTTTAAAAGACAAATTTAACAATTTTCACACAAACTGAGAAACTTCTGGCATTTGTTATTGTAGTTGCATGATTAGAGCCAAAAGCTCAGAGTTGCAGCTTTTATTTTCATGATTCAGGTTTCCAGTCAAAGAAATTAGGAAAATAGAAGAAAATAAATATAAAAAAAAAATGGAAATCAGATACCCAAAAGATAATTGTGGTGGTGACAGCAACTGGCTTGCAGGGTAGTTATTTACGTCCTGACTTCACACTAGGCCATACTTCCTTACAATGATAACAATTATGAAACCAGATGTGTTTGTTTCTTTGAAAAAAACATTTCCCACCTTAAAAGTTAATAGCGATGACCTTATTAATCATAATAACAGCCTTCTCGTTACCTTAAAAATCACCGTCACGGGAAAATGCTTTGAGAACAATAATTAGGTGCAACCTCAGAAATGTTGATTTGGGTTTATGGATCACATATCACATATAAATAGATACACAAAAATGCCCTTAACTTGGAGTTCTGCAATTGGTTATGTTTTTTCCCTTGATGATCAATGATTGAGTTAGTGTTCTTCATCCAGCCAATTTCAGATCCTCCCGGCCTTGTCCCCTCCAATATACAAAAAACACATTGTGTAGCTTAAATCATAAACTTCAAGAGAGCCAGTTTGTCTAAAAATGAATGAACTAATCGAGATTGATTAAACTTCTTTATTAATCTAATTTAAATAGATTAACACAATTAATGTTCACAGTGACTCAACATCCCACAATTCCCCTTGCCAGTGCGGCTTGGTGCTCCAATGCAACCCGGTTGTAGAACTAACTCAGTCAAGATGAATGACTCTAAACAACATATTTGCCATCTGGAGTTTTTGTTTCACTTCAGCACTTCCATCCATCTGTCCATCTATGTATTTACCCATCAATATATATAAAAAAATACATACTATACTATGTATCTTGAGCATCATCTTTACCAAAAAAACAAACAAAAAAACAAAAACTCTACAACTATTTGATATTGAATATAGAAATACAGCTACTTTGATTGCTTTTAATTATGTCCTTGATTTGAGCAAAACAACAGACGATCAACACCCTGAAGGAGCAATCTTTCACAGATGTTCTCTAATGGCTTATCCTTCTGCCTGGCCAAAAGACTTGATGACGTCTTTCCTTCATGGAAGCATACTTTCCTTTGATCCAACATAGAAATCTTAATGTGTGAATCTTTATCTTTATCCTGGTCATAAAAGAACAAAAAAATCATGTTCAGAGAGAGAAAACCAAAACACCACCGACAACAAAAAGATCCAAAACAAACAAATGTATTTGCATGAATAAATACTGAACATAGTACATATAAATACACATGCGCATACATACATGCATGCATTCATAAAAATACATGTATACATTATATAGACAAAACGAAAAAATATGTGTATGTGTGGTGTGTGTGTTTGTATGTATGTCTGCTTGTAATTACATATGCTACGTCAAACTTTGAAACTAATTCATGTGCTGTTAACTAAGAACAATTTCACCAGAGTGTAAACAGACATGACTTCTAAGTTCTTGGAAAAAAAATGATGTGGAATGTTTGATGGCTATGCCATATAAATTCACATATGTTTTTACCAAAAAATGTGTTTACTGCCATATCAACAGCATGAATAGTAGAGATTTCATTTTGTAAAATTTATTCTAAAACCATGTGACATGATTTCAAGATCACACACGTTTTAAAGAATAAAATCATGTGGATATTCTGGGGCAATGTCATCAGCTCTCTCATCAGTAGAGCATGGTGTGTTCTATGAAAATAAGTTGGACATAAAAAACAGCAAGAAATAATCTTTGGAATTACAACAGCTGTGAGCTGAATGGGAGCAATGATTGAAAATTTTGGCTCCCATTCAGACCCCCTCCTCCCTATTCTTTAAATTATTTTTGCAAATAAATACAAAAACCAACAACAAAAACATTTTTTGCCCCTCTGCATATTCACTTAATTTTCTCTTAAAAAAGTGTCATAGAGAAAAGCTGGCACACAAGTTGCTACTCATTACCTTAAAAAGGAGATAGAAAATGCTAAATTTAATCACTTTTACAATATTTAAACATGTAACCATTTAGAATAAAATTTACATTCACCTTAGAAAATTCTGAGATCCTATAAGGACACCAAGGTAAACTATTTGCTATGGGAGTTTACCGTGGTGTTCGTCACTATTGTTTACATCCCACGGGGCGCTAATGTTAATGAAGCATCGAAGGAGCTACATTACCCCACTAGCTCGCTGCAGTCTAGGCACCCGGAGGCTTTCTGCGTGATTGCGGGGGACTTTAATCACGTTGAAACTGACGGATACTCTGCCCAGTTTTTTTTATTACATCAACTTTCCCACACGAGCAGGCAACACTGTGGACTGTGTGTACAGTAAAATTCGTGCCACGTACAGAACCAGACAGCAGGCCTTGCAAAGGCCAAAGCCACATCCGGCCATTTCACCACCAACAACCCCCGCCGCATGTGGCAGGGAATAAAGTGCATTACGGACTACAAAACCAAAGATGCACAATGTCCGAGGGACCCGTCGCTGCCTGTTGCTCTCAACAGGTTCTACGCCCGCTTTGAGGATCGTGACACCACCCCCAGCATCAGACTTCCTCCACCACCAGATGACACGTTCATTAGTGTGACCGCAGCAGACGTGAGGAAGACCCTTCAGGGAATCAACCCCCGCAAAGCTGCAGGCCCCGACAACATTCTGGGGCGGGTACTGAAGGACTGTGCACAGCAGCTGTCTGTGGCTGTTGGTGGACATCCTCAACACCTCACCCACATGCCTATAGACGGCCACCGTTGTCCCCATCCCCAAGTGCTCCACAGTGACAGGCCTGAATGATGACCGACCTGTTCCCCTAACTCTTATAATCATGCAGTGCTTCGAGAGGCTGGTCATGACCCACATCAAGGACTCCATCAATGTCACTGTGGACCCTCACCAATATGCCTACAGGATTGAGGACGCCGTCTCATCGGTGGTCCACACAGCCCTCACCCATCTGGAGAGCAGGAATACTTACATCTGTCTCCTCCTCCTGAATTTCTCCTCAGCCTTTAACACCATCATCCCGTAGACTTTGGTGTAGAAACTTTCCCTCCTTGGACTAAGCCCCACGCTAGGAAACTGAGTCCTGGACCTTCTGACTGGCAGACCATAAAATGTCAGGATCCACAACACCGTCTCCTCCTTCATCACCCTCAGCACTGGCTCACCCCAGGGCTGTGTGCTGAGCCCCCTCCTGTTCAATTTGCTAGCGTATGACTGCTCAGCCAGACACCCAAGCTGTCATATTATGAAGTTTTGCGGACGACATGGCAGTAGTTCGACGCATCCTGAACAATAATAAGTCCAACAACAGAGAGGAGGTGGAACACCTGATGCAGTAGTGCAGATAACAACCTCTGTATCAATATGAGGAAAACCAAGGAAATGGTGGTGGATTTCAGGAGGGAAAAGCCCCCCCCCCGCACATCGGAGGAGAAGCTGTGGAAATGGTCTCCAACTACAGGTGCCTAAGTGTGCAATTATCCAACGACCTCAACTGGAGTACCAACACTTCCCGTCTGGTCTGGAAGGCCCACCAGCGCCTCTGCTTCCTCAGGAAGCTGCAGAGACCTGGACTGGGGAGCCTGGTCCTGAGGAGCTTCTACCACTGTGTGGTGTGGAGCATCCTCTGCAGCTGCATCACGGTGTGGCTGCTGAAGAGAAGAAAGGTCTGCAGAGGGTGATAAAGACTGCACAGAAGATGGTGGGGAGCAGCCTTACCACCACCTCGGACCTCGACACATCGCAATGCAGGGGGAGAGCATGACGCATCATGAAGGACTCCACACATCCCCCACACAGACTGTTTCAGACACTTTCATTCGGCAGGCGGCTGAGGAACATTCAGAGCAGAACCAGCAGACTAAGAAATAGCTTCTTCCCGGAAGCAGTAAGACTGCTGAACTCGAGCCGTGCTCCATAGACTCTCTCCCTTCGTCTCTGGCACATGCAAACTCTCTCACACACACATACAGACCCAACCCACACACACAAACACACACTCTCTCACACAGTCTCTCACACTCACACACACTGTCTCTCTCCCCAACGACCTGCACTACCCCAACACTTTAAGACATTGTTTAAGGTGCAATATTTGATATAAATGAATTTTTTTGTATTTTATTATCACAGGTGCAATAACAAAACAACTACCTCTTTGCTCTTGCATGCAATTTTAGCGCCAACAGTGCTAACCTCTGCCTTAAATCCCTCTGTGATCGATGTTTACATTTGCTTGTTTTTCTGTTTCCTTTCTCTTATTTATTGATTATCATGGCTTGAAACCGGACCTGGGTACGAATTTCGTACCACATACAGTAAGGTATGCTGGTTTGATAGTAAAAGTTCCCAGAATCCTTGAATTTTTGTGCTCAATAAGGGAATCTTTGTAAATGCCTTTTAAGAACTGCTTTGATCTGAATTGTGTGGGATTTCATTCTTGGAATAAAGCACCTTTCCCTCTGTCGAAGGGCAGATGCTAAGGGTGTTGATGCTGCCCAGGCAGTTTTACCAGTGCTAGGTGACATGACCCAACCCTTTGGGGTTAACAATGCTTTGAATCTACTTCCTGTACGAACTCCCTGTTGCTCTCGGAGCACCAGCCGTTTCCTGTTTGGTATCAACACCTCATTGCCATCTTGAAACCACCAGTTACCATCTTTATCATACATCAAGTCGCTATTCAGTTACAAATACAGGAGACCTAACTCTTACGTAGAAAATAGAGGAAGGATTTGACAAAGTCTTCGATCGACCAGTCTAGGTTGTACCCCGCCTCTCGCCCAATGACAGCATCCCTGTGACTTTAAGTGCATGAAGAAAGATAGATAATGAATGAGCGGGTGGATTTTTCTCAGTCTGATTTTATCTTTTTGTCTGTTTTCTGTGCATGAATGTGAAATACAGAGGTTAACAAGAAAAAACAGAAATGTTTTAACTACTGATTTACATTTTAGGTGATAGCTTGGATACATGCCGGACTGATTGCAGTCAATCACAGGGGGGCATATCGACATGCTGCATAACCACTCACAATGGTCTTTCTAAGGAGGCCAAAGAATGCAAACATAACATGTGAACTCCATTAGGAAAGGCTCAAGTAAACACAAACAAATCTTGTTGTAAGGCAGAGAAGCACCGGCATTCTCAAAACACTATTTTGAAATCTTAAAATTGTATTCAGTCTTAGTTTGTAACACAAATTAGCACTTTATTTTACTGAGAGGATTTTTTTTTGTTTGCCAGAAGCCATACATTGATATTAGTCAGCTCTGGACTTATTTGTTACTGAGGCAGAATCAAATTGTTATGATCGTGGCTGAATCAAGGTTGAGTCATCTGCATTATGAAAGCAGGTCAAATTTCAATGACTCTTTAATATGATTTTATTGCACTGATAGTCCCAATGACATTTTGATGCCACATTAGTATACATATACTTTATAATTGACACAGTGGCACTGTGGTTAGCGCTTGGCCTCACAAGAACACCCATGGTTTGATTCCGAAGTTCTGTTCTAATAAGTACATTGCCACTGTTGCTATTTGCCATAAAGCCGACAAATTGAGTGAAAGCTTACTGTAGGTTAAGGAGCACCACCTTGCAAAGATTTCCATCATCTATTACTTATTTTATAAAATGGTTTGTCATTCTGTTGATTTACAGTGAGCCATCCAAAAAGAAGAAACTGAAGTACGCAGAAGAATGGATTGGCATGTAGACCCTTGCAAGGACTCATTATTTACAGACAGAGAGTTCTTGATATTAACTCTAGAACCAGCAAAGGGTAAACTGTACCCACAGCTGGCTTTTAAGTGTATGTAACTATTTTTCTATGAAACATTGGACCTCCACAGGCTCTTATTTTTCCTAAAAGTGGGTCAGGTAGCATTTTAAAAACAAAGCATAAAATGTCAAGCCAGATTCAAAAAATGGTTAGTTATACCTAAAAGTGCCTGACCTACACAGGAAATACACCCATTTGCAAGCAATCTATTTGACCCTTATGGAATGAAACATTGTGTATTGCTATGGCAATGCAAGCATTTTTTCTACTACTGTTTGTGATAGAGCTGCTCCATAGATCATAAACTACACTGCAATATGGAAAGAAAAAAAGTGATGCATTGGTGGACGTAAGGAATCATAATTGCTAATTTTAATTAATGCTGGACAGTGTCCTTCTGAAATAGATTGGTCTGAGGCTTCCTTCTTCAGATGTGGAGGTATGCCCTTTAAAGGGGAGGAATGAAGGTTAGCTGCAACAAGATAAAATACATGTGCGTGAATGAGAGGGACCCAAGTGGTACCATGGGGTTACAGGGAGTAGAAGGTGGAAAAATTTAAGTACTAAGGGTCAACAGTCCAGAGCAATGGAAATTGCAAGAGTATCAGTCAGAATGAAAGGAAAAATTTGCAAGACAGTGGTAAGACCAGTGATATTGTATGGTTTAGACACAGCGGCATTGAAGAAAAGAAAGGAGGAAGAATTGAAGGTAATAAAGAGGAGATGTTGGGGTTTTTCTTTTGGAGGTGATGAGGATGGATAGGATCAGCAATGAGTCCATCAGAGGGACAACACATGATTTGGAGATAAAGTCAGAGTGGTCAGACTAAGATGGTTTGGGCATGTGGAGAGGAGGGATAGTGAATATATTGGTTGACGGATGCTGAAGTTGGAACAGGGCTAGAGGAAGACTACATAGGAGATTTATGGATAGAGGAAAAGGCGACATGAAGCTAGTTGGTGTGAGAGATGGGAGCAGATGATTCATGGTGACGACCCCTGAATGGAGGAGCCGAAAAGGAAAAGAAGAAGATTATTATTATTTTAATTTCAGTAACAAAGGGTACAGTGTTTTATTCCTTTTGTCTCCCAAATAGTAAACCACTATTATTACTTGTAATTACTATTAATGGATTTAGGGAAAAATGTTTTTTATCACATTACATTTTTTCCCTCACTAATCAAGAAGGCATGAGGTTGTTTTACAACTTTAAGCCATATGACCTACCTTCTCTTTTATTATACCTTATTTTTGTTTCGTCTAAAGATAACCCTCAGCTGGTTTGATTAAAGTACTAAATTGGCAGAAAAATTGGATGAGGAACATTTTAGAACACAAGATTCACTTACTTGGATTCAAACCAAAATGTACTTTGGTGAGATTCAGAGATTTGCTGATGGCCAAAAAATAATTTTTGATGACTCATTTTGGTATTTTATTCTATACATTTGTTCAGCTAAGAATGCAGTACCATCTGTATTGAATTATTCTCCCTCTCCCTTCTGCTCCAGAGCCAGGATAGCTGCACACACGATTTCAGATTTTAAGCATCAATAATGAAATTCACTTTATACTACTAATTAATGACACTACTTTTTGATAATTTTAAGAGGGATATTGCTATAATTTCATGAAACAACTTAATTATGTCCCATCTCAGTTTTATTCTAGCTTTCCCTGAATCTATTTAAGGAAAATTGGTTTCTATGAAGAAAGGGTTCCCTAAATTTTTCAGTTTACAAAAGATTTATGAATTTATGTTTCTTACTATTTATGAATTAAATCTTCAATGAATTTAATTTACTTTTCAATATTATATTATTATTATATTATTACATTACAAAACAACCTTTAGTTGTTTTCGGGTAAATGAGCACACAATGCGCTAAAAATATTATTTCATAGTACTATTAGCTAGCACATTACAACAACATTAAGTCTATAAATAAATACTAATGATTTCGGTAGAAGATGGATCGTCCTGGGAAAATAAACTAAACTTTTATAAACTAAACTGTATCAATTTTGTTGCACTGCGGTGCACAATATAGCAACAATGAGTAAGGTGACCTTAATGGATGATACTGTACACGGCCCAAAAATGCCTCTTCAGTTTATTGTGACCCTCCATGCTTAACTGCAGGTCACAGCACTGACGTGGTTGAGGCAGCATAAGCAGAAAAAAGCCTCAGAGTTGGTTTCCAAGAATTCCACTGTCCTTGACTTTGGGCATTCTGTAAGCATTGATTCATTCTGTCATGCTAGCTTGACGTAAATCTCCAAAGAATGACTATGCTGCTGTTCTTTCTCAGACACCACCTGGCCTGTGTCCTAGCTGACATTCTAACCTCTGCTTGGAAGTGGACGGAAGCAGCTGTGTTTACTTCATGCAGCATTTTGTAATAAAATATGATCTATTGGGAAGACGAATGAAAGACATGCAACATTATTTGTGAGCTGAGCATGCACATTAGGCCGGAACCATTTGTTGGGATTTTAAACGAGAGGCTTAATCAAAGAACATTTGTGGTTGTTACCCCGTATTCTCTGCATCCAGGTCAGTTCCGACATCTAACTCCATTCAAGTACGCTGAACTGATCTCTGTGACTGGACAGAGTAAAGAAAGCTAAATTAGGCCCTGCAGATAGCAAAGGAGGGACTTTCCTCTCAGGGCAAGCAGGGAAACGAGAAGTCAGAGAATCAGATGGAGCAGATTAGTGGTCCAGAAACCACTGCGGCTGGGGGGAAAAATTGGTCTCTGATGATAATGAGTCTAACAGGGCATCCACAACACCCTCACCACCGCTCTGGTTCCACATGATGTTGTAGCAATGATATTGACTAAGGCGGCAGCTAACCAAAAGTACAGGAATCATGCTGTCATTGCTCCTGTCACTGAAAACATTTCCGTCCCAGATACCGACAGTTCAAACTGGTCTTTGTCCATCATCGAGTCACAGGACAAGCACCAGGCAGGCATTTTCTACATAGCTCTGAGTTTCCAATCAGATGAAGGAGGTCAGAGGAGAAAAGGCACGATGAAAAGCCAAGCTTATCAGACAATGTGCTGTAAAGCCATGGGAAAGCTCTCAAAATAACCAACCACTGACCCAGAAGTCTTCCTGCCATTTGAGTCATCACATGGCATAACCGAGGAGTCCACAAACCACTAAATTACATAGCTAATATTCCGTCTGCTACTGTTGAATGCAAATTTTTTGTCATTGAAAAATCAGCAAAATAGTGAGTCTTAGACAAGCAGGCACCAAATAATAAGAGCGTCATGACTCAATTAAATGTCAAAGTCATGTCAGTGTAGCATGGCAGCTGAGTAGCAAAGTTTCACAGATGAAAAAACAAGAAAAACAAAAACCATCTGGATGAACCACATTACCTTGTTAACATGCATTTTCTGCCCAGCTCCTGCCTTTATGTTGTTATTTACAAGACTGCGTCAAAGCAACATGCATTGCACCAGTCAGAATGACAGTCTAAAGCCCTATAAATGCCAAACCACTGGAAGAGGAAATGTAATCATATACAGAATACAAATTATGGCTCAATAAAGATTAGGTAACAGCATGAACAAATTAAAGTGCTGTGAAAACGGAAGGATTAAAGCAATTACACATTATCCATCTCTCTGACCTGGGTCTAGGCTGCAAAACAGAGAACAGGAAAGCAAAATACATAAAAGTAGAGGAGGGAACAGGAGAGATTTCAAGGAATGCTGGATTCTCAAATGTACTCTTCCATTTTGATGTCAGAAACTTGCAACGTGTCTGAACAGCCGTTGTAAGAATCATAAGAGGGATTCAAAACATGTTTGCTGTCATTTTACTGCAGGGCTGTTGTAAAAACGACAGAAGTGATACTTTAGAACATAATGAATAAAGGTCATGTGAGAAGATAATGTTTTTTTAAAAATGGAACATCCACTTCATGGCTCACACTGGAGTCAACAACTGCGCTCTCAATCTTATCTAAGCCAAGTTTCTTGATGAGCTGCTTAGCAGATGATAAGGAAGCTCCACGGAACCTAGCCAGATACTTATTTCTTTAAATTAAAATCCGTTCCACATAGTTAAACAACCTGCAGAAAACTTCCCCACAAGCACGGATAACGAAACATTATCTTTTATTCACTTCCAATGTGTCTATGTGCCTGTGTATGTGTGTGTGTGTATATATACACGTGGTTTTCTTTTTAAACCACTTTGTCACTTTTATTTTTTTTCATTGTTTATTTTGTATCTGCATTTTGTGCATGTGCGCCTATGTCATATCTGTGCAGTGTCCTTGTGTGTTGAATAAGGAGCCTTAAATACATTGTATTATAATTATTATTAATGTTTATGCAGGAGTTGCTTCACTGGCATTCATCAAATTGGACTCCACTATACATGGAGGTTGATGATTGAGTGTTTTTTTTTAACATTGTTTTCATGGGTAGGGGTGGCTAGACGTGTGCTGAATGGTGGGAATCAAAAACATAATGATGCTATTAGGTGAAAAAGGTTACATATGAGCCTTTGCTGTTATACACTTTTATTGTTACACATTTTACTCGGTATCCATGCGACACTCAGTCATGCACTAATCTTAATCGCAGTTATGGAAATTAAATACGGACCCAAATGCTACTGAACATTCAAAGATTGAGGGAAATTATAATGTTGATTTTATTCATTTTATTTGAATGAATTGATTTAATACATTTTATGCTTTTACTGTTTTGCACCCTTTTGGAAATGAGACACTAGAACATCCCTGTGTGGTGCTGACTAATCGTCACACCTGAAGTTCCCATAACATTTTTTTTCCATCTCTGTGCCGTCAGCCAGAACACAAACCTCTCAAAATGTTTCATGTTTGAGCTAAAAGCTAACAGCAATGAAACACACACACATAAAAAGTCCATTCGGAATCCTCATCTGAATCACTGGAACAGCAGGGTGCTCCAACTGGTTTTCATGTGTTGACCCTCTCAGACCGGGGCCTTTAAGCTCATGTGCATCCTTCAGAAGTTCAAGGGAAGAAAAAGTGAAAGGAAATCTGAACACATGACCCTCTTAAAGGCTACGCCTCAATTGGTCTTTTGTATTGGCTTTGCTTGACAGACACCAGGTGCAAAGGAAACATTCTTTGGTGGGGGAAACTCCATTAGAACGTTTTGAAAAGATCTGAGATAGGTTTAAGACTAAAAACACTTTGCCATATGAACAGGATGAAGAAGAACAGAGAATCATATCAATGCAGCACAACATTTATTTCTTAATATATTTATATATTTCTTAATTTACAACATCTAATTCTTCCTAAGATGAAATTCAGGACCATGATGACAAATGTTTACTACATTTTCTGTTTATGTTGGACTGTCCCCTTAATAATTATATTTATTCATTCTGTCTGTCAATATAGTATATTTTCTGCGATGTGAGTTTTAAAAGTTAATTCATTTAGACCTCCCTGCGTCCACCCTCCACTCACCACCTATTTTAGATCTCAGCAGGTTAACTCAATTCAATCCCAGAACAGCAGTTGTCAGTTATCATTCATGGGATGGTTCTAATCTTTCATTTTCATTGTAAAAATGGAGACAATATTGATGGAGACCGGAATGGTTCAGCCTGTTCAGTGCTGGTAGTCCCAGCACTGAAAATTCTGTTCAATCGTCTGGTTGTCTGTCCGACTGCCAGTCCTACTTCTCCTTCAAATGCAGAATATCCGACATTTCAAACAGGATAAATATCATTACACCAATAAAATTTAAAGTGCTCAGATTGGACCTCTGCTTGGTCAAACGACTGAGTTTCGGGTCAGTTAACTTTCTCTGAAAAAACCAATCAATGTTTTTCATCTGAAAATCAAAAAAGATTTAGGGGCTTTATTGAACAATTCAATGAGATGATAACACACACTATCACACTTGTTACCTCACCAGATGATGTTGGAAAACTCGTGTCTTATAAAGCAACAGCGCAAAAGTTATGTTTCAAAGAATATTTGCCTGAATGGGGGCAAAAAAGTCTTTCGGTCCAATTTTCCTCAAATTCATATGTTTTCTATATTTCACCGTCTTGTGTTTCTGGTATGTGACCCAGCTTAGACATGCAAGGAGAGTTAAACATCTGCCTATTCAACATGCAACCCAAGGTGGGTGTAGATATCATGTACATCATTTGATATTAGACACATACAAAAAAATAAAAATCAAGCAAAGCAAACCGATAGTTGGTGTCACTGCACACTCAAGACCGACTCAGCAAGCTTGATGAGGTTTGTGGACGACAACCGAAGGCTGCGAAAAACCCCATAGCTCTGGAGTGAAATAGAAAATCTCATGGATATTGCTCGGTACAGAAAATGCTCTGTTGCACTCAGGCCTTCAGGCAGAGGTGATGAATCTTCTGCCAGTAATTCAAGCCAGTGAAAGAAATGCTGACCTCGGTTAATTTAGACCATTGAATGATATATTCGAGGACGGTGAAGGGGAAGCATGTCAATGTATTTGTCAAAAGAAATTGGAGTCGAAGTTTATAAAACTTGTTCTCCTTTTCCACTGAGAGTGGCAATCTATCTCGTCTGGTATGTGAGCTGAAAAGATTTTAAGCAAACACAAAGCTTATTCATACATTATGTGTTACTATGGCAAACATTTTTGTAGAAAAAGTATTAAGTCAGAACAAAATATTGACATTAACAACTTACTTAGGAATATATTTGTTCCTCATACATGATTAAAATATAATACATTTACACAATCAAAGGATTTGAGTTTATCATTAGATGACTTAAATATTAAATATATAAAATTATGAGGAACCGTTTATTATGAACTCAACTTTCATGTATTTCAGGCATGGGGGAGGGGAGAAAGAGAAAATGTATCGAAATGAATGTGGTTTATACATCAGTAAATTAGTCTTCACAGAGCCATATTTTATTTCTGATGATATTCTGTTTGAAAATACAAGTCCATTTTCGGACCCAACTCCAACAATAATTTCTGCTCATAATTATTCAAACATTTGTGCTGTTACTTTGCAGATTTTGCAATACATTCGGTGTTGATGGCGAAGCTGTTGGGTTTCATGGTTTGCCAGCAGACATTTTAATTCTGACTTTGGCATGGTTTGGAGTCTGGCCGGCTTTGATTGGTGACTGGACTAATTTTGTCACACAGACTAAGCAACACTGACCTGTTTAGAATCACTCTGTAAGTTACAATTGCCAACGTTCGCTAGTCGAGTCTTTTTTTGCTGTCAGCACAACCTGATGTCCCTGGGAATGGACATATTACTGCTGTTGGTCACTCAGCAGGTTTCAAACCAACATGACGGTACAGGAACTCTCAGATTAACTTTCAAAGCCATCAGATCATTGTTTCATGCAACATAATTTTGTGTCACATGTTAGACTATCATTCTCCAAGAGGAGTCAGAGAGGACTTGGGCACATTTCTGAACCCTGGGATGTTCATGAAAACACATAAGTTACATAGTGAACACCATGCATCACACAGGTGTCAACCTTATAAAGATGATGTCATAGAGAAGAAAATATACATACATACACACACAAACACACATATACATATCCTATTTTGTTCAGTGCTGATCTTGTTTAAAGTATTGAAAACACTGATCCAATTTATAGATACATATACAGACACAACATCATAATATTAAGGATCAGCCTCCTGTAAGGGTTACACAATTTAACCCTGTCATTGACATGTAACCATTGAACTCAAATATTTAGCTCAGTTTTCTTATTAACATTGTTCTGAACAGAACTGACTTGTAGACAAATGGACAATTTGTCTGCAATTTCCTAAACCTATCAACTGTCATAAGATTATAACATTTCAGGTGGGAATGAGGGTCCCTGTAGCTCAAAGTCACTTGGAAACTCAAAGCTTAGGTAGGGTTTCCTGAGAATGAAGAGACAAGTTGCACAGTAGCTGAATCATAACTTTGTGTAGTTCCTTACACAAGAGTGAGAAAAAGATTTTTTTTTGATGTTTACTTCAAAAATGCAAAAAACTGGCAACATTGGGAGTTGACAAAAATCATCAATTAAAGGTTTTGGACAAATATGTTTCCACAGTACACACACCTTGACAGGGAAAAGAAATACAGTCAAATAGCAGAAATGAGGTTCTGGGTCAACACCTGGTAATCCTTACATCAGTATAGGGGAGGGCATTGACATTTTCCAGGAAGTGACATACAACATACCTATTATGGGAAGGTCGACTAAATTTCAGATAGGAGGCTGAAACAAAATGAGACCAGCTTAGTAAAACACAATATTAGGTTTTGCAGGCAAAGCTGAGAAAAATAACTTGTAAGAATCAAAGTGGATGTTTTCATCTGTAGCAGATACAGATTCTGGGGCCTTTAATCACTGGCTGGAGATTTGAACTTCTAACCAGCTCATCTGATATTGTGAAAGATTGTAAAATTTTCTGTCTGGGCTGCATTTATAGGCTGCCTTTTATATGCATGTTGGCTCATGTATAATTTAGCCACTGTCAATAAATGGAATGGAATATGTGTTTCAAAAGATTTTCTATTCATAGTGAAAATGTTGAAATGAAGTTTACTTTGAATAATCATTCCAAAGAAATTTTCTGTTCTTTTTCCAAGGCCAACACATTCTGTTTAACTCATTTGAAGGAAAATTGATGGTCTCAATGAAATTTTGATGCCAGAGTAGTGTATATATAGGCAATTTGGTGGTGCAGTGGGTAGTATTAGCAGCTCATTTGCAAGAAGACCCCAGGTTCAGTTCTGACCATGCCTTTCTGGGGATTGGATGCTTTCCACATGTCTACGTAGGTTTTCTTCGGGTTCCACAGTCCAAAAACATGCAATAGGTCAACATGTAGTAAGTTAATTGGAGACCTTGAATTGCCCAGACTTGTGAATGAGACAGTGAATGGTTGTAAACCCACGATCACCCCCCCCCAAGCAGGAAAAGTGGTAAAGATAATGAATAATGAATAATGAATAATGAATAATGAGCACACATATATTTTCATATGTGTTCATCATGTAAGGGGGATGGTTGCAGTGCTATTTGTGATTACTATCCTGTTTAGACAAGTTGTGAGCTGGAAAAGAGCAAGGACCAGGGATGAAGGAGGACACCTACGGTCGGTCTGTGACTCTGGCAACACAATAACGCCCCCTGCTGTCTGACCAGCCCCCCTATTGCTGACCCCAAGACACCAAACAATCACACCCTGCAGCTTGAAAAGCCTCAGGTTGTAGAAAGACTTGCCTTGGCAAGTTTGACCTTTCAACTCATGGAGACCCTTAACAATAATGAACTCTTTGACCCTTTGACCCCCACCTTGCCACACAAGCTCATACAAAAGCCCTCCCAGCGCTATGCATTCCTCATGGTTGGGTTTCTTCAGAAAACCCTTTCCAACATCTGGTTTTGCTTTGCTGTGATCTCTCCCCACACTAAATTGGCTCTTAAAAGCTAGGTTTCCAGTAATAAATGGAGGCTTGTTCTGCTTATTTGTACACAGTATGATGGAATTACAAGGACTGTAATTGGTTACTTCCATAATTGCGCAGAGCGCAATGTGTTTTTCTTTGGGGACGCAAAATGAGATCAAGTGATGTGAAGTGATGATAGAAGTGGGGTAAGTAAACGTTGATTGTATCTTCTCTGTCAATCTTGTCATATCAGGTTGAGCTGTAAATGTACCAAGAGGCACTAATCGAATTGGTTAAGTCTGTGACTGGAGCTTGGTGTGTGTGTTTGAGAGAGAGAAAGAGAGAGAGTGAGAGAGAGAGAGAGAGAGAGAGAGAGAGAGAGAGAGAGAGAGAGAGAGAGAGAGAGAGAGAGAGAGAGAGAGAGAGAGAGAGATAGAGGGGCGGGTGAAATTGAGAGGGGCG
>CAAKHD010024393.1:49803-110581 GCA_901007705.1 Fistularia tabacaria
TTCACACGGAACCTCCCGCTCCAGCAAATATATATAGATATATATATATATATATATATATACATATATATACATATACAAAACATATATATATATATATATATATATATATATATATATATATATATATATATATATATATATATATATATATATATATATATATATAAAATACCCTTTTAGCCAAATACAACCTGCTTATATCATTATATGTACTCGTATACAGGGTCCATCAAAGAGTTCATTTTCGCAGTAAGGCACCGAAGGTGGATAAGGTGCCGCTTTTTTATGAAAGTTCTCTTCAGTGTGAATTGTACCAAACTAAAATGAGCTCATCTACTGCACAAAGGCCTGGAATCTGACCCAAAGACATCTATAATAAAAAAACAAAAACAAACATTATGCCTTGACCAGACAAACTCTTCTAATGGTGTCAAATAATACTGCTTTGCCACAGCTGATCTCTCTCTCTTTGTGTCACAGAGAGAGAGAGAGAGAGAGAGAGAGAGAGAGAGAGAGAGAGAGAGAGAGAGAGTGTGAGTGGGCAGAGCTTGTTTCTGTCTGTTTGATCTCTGTCTCGTGCATTACCAATATTCCTGCCTCTAAACCAGTGGCATCACTGGTGGTAGTGTTCCAGATGACAATGCAAGAACATGAAGGTGCGTTTTTTTTTTTTTTTAAATGTTGGGGTGGCTACACTCAGACCTCCATGGTATTTTATACTTGATGCTTACTATGCTTGATGCAAATGGTTCATTTTTTCAGTTTATTTTAGCATTCATTTGAAAATGATATGAACTGACAGCAGTCAGAACATTACATGCCAGATACGTCTGAGGTCATAGAATATTTGCATTAGAACATGTGCCGTTTGATTTACAATTGCTTCTTTTATTTGATTTAAGATATCTAACTGAAATAAGATGGGTAAGATGCTGATTCCAATAAAGTTGGATAATCTATTTGGGAAAAAAAAGTCAAAATACAGACTCAATGACCTCTATCCTTTTTTTGTTTTGAATCACATTTTATGCAGATCAGAACTGCTCATTACTACAAGCTCATTTTTATGACCTGAAAGAAAATCAATAACACAAAAAAGCAGCAAAAACAGGACATTTGAAAATATCATTTTGGGCTCTTTGCATCTAATTTGCAGTTTATCCTCATATTTCCATTTAATGTATTTCAATATTAGATTTTGTGAGTTTTTGCAGGACTAAATTTTGGTCTTTTGGGAATAAATCCCTGATGCAGTTTGGTTTTGGAAAAATCCACCTTGAAAAATATAGCATACAATGTTGAAAGTAATACCGATCATACATTCCAAACGTGGGTTTGTTATCCCACAACCAGAAGGACTCATTAATTCAGAACCAAATTAAAGTTAAAAAATAAATAAATAAGTAAATAAAAATTGATAAATGCAACTTTTATGATCATGCTCAGATGTGAGCATTTCCGTAAAATTGTATTTTTCACTCGATGGAATTCACACACCATTGTAATGCCCGTCATACAAACCTTCCATAATCTTAGTTTATGCACACCGAGCCAAATGTGCTTTGTCACAGTTATTGGGAAAATGTGAAGCAAAGTACAGTTACTTGAATTGTCCAATCAATAGCAAAATAAGAAGAAACACACTCTCAGACCTAGTCTGATAATGTTAGATGGAAGCTCATATTCAAATTCGGAGTTGTTTGAAAACAGAATGGGGCAACGGATGCAGGGCATGGTGGCTGAAACACTGGATTCCTTCCTACTCTTGTCACAGCATCCTTCAGTGCCCCAAGTCTCCCATTGCCACGCGCTGTGGTGCCAGCAGTTAGTGTGACAGCTGGTCTCCACGCTTGCCTCCACTCTCTGTCCCAGAACACCCAGATACTATAGTCTCTCATCAAGTACTGTGTGCCAATTCAGGCTTTCATCTCTTGACAGCTGACAGCTGATGCGACTCTACAGATTCTGGTTAAATCATTCATACCGCTTTCTCTTCCTGAAGATTTATCACTCTCGTCGAAATCACCAAGATACCGCTTTGCTATTTCTGATGCTGAAAGGAGCATAAATTGTTGTCCTGGCACGGACCTAGTTTATAAGCTGGACAGCAGTACATCTATCAGCTTGATACAGATATGACACAGTGGTCATAAGTCTGATGAAGCCATGGCTCATCGTAATAGGCTAAGAGGCTCAGGGAGATTGCCTACTGCAGAGTCATGGGGCTTTTGCTATTTCCACTTGATTAAGCTCAACTCAATGCACTCTTTTGCTTTAATTTAAAAACTGCAGGGGAAAGATGTAATGAGAAAGTTAAATTCATAGATATGATGTAATTGACTTTGCGGGACATCGAGGACTCGGAAGGGGTTTGATTAGTGGAACCTCACTACGGTTTAATTTGAGGACTAAGACTAGATGCAGCTCTTACAGAGGGTCCCATGGAAGAGCGGATCAAGAAGACAGCAACGTACAGGGATGGAGATATCGCAAATGTTAACATGTCAAAATACTTCAGCTCTTCATCTTCTCTGGCCTGATTGCAATTTTTTGCAGGATCCATATTCTTTTTAATGAACTCTGCCTTGATTTGAGGCACCTAAGCAGGGAATAATTTATGCATTTAGCCAAAAAAAACTCTTCAGAGTTAAACTCTTGGCTTTACCACTCTATCTTTACCTCATATTTATACCATGGAATGCATGTCTAACATTTTTAATGGATAACACTGTGGATGTGTTTGTCACATACATTGAACTGTCTGTTCATTGTCATTGTTATCATTTCAAAATCTTTTTCTCCTCAATGTTTTAGACTTTCAGAAGTTTCTTCATGAACTTTCAATGTTGATATCATGAAAATGACAGCTTACTGTTACACGCTGCAGAATTATTATTTTTTGCCGTGTGTAAACCATTTACACTGGAATTGTTTTGAATGGTGTAAGCGTCAGATTAAATCTTTTGGTTAATCACTCAGCTGAAGCTTATCAAACCGAGAAAGATGTTCCATCTGCAGTAGGTATCTGAGGAGAGTATGGGTCAAGAAGGGTCAGAAGCTCAAACTGGTCTGATTAAGATAAGATAAAATACTTATTGATCCCCATAGGGGAAATTCGTTTGTCGCAGCAGCACAACAATTACAATATGAAGAAAAAAACCAAATTAACATTATTTTTTTAGAAATAAACACTTTAAAAAAACTAATGGAAATAACTATATCATAAATCAAAAGCCTTTGAGACGGCTTGATTAAAATTGAAACACTGATGAAGGAAACTTTAAAACAACCATGCCCTCAAAGACCTTGTCCATTTTATCATTATTGTCATGGTTTTAGTCAAATCTGCAGATTTGCGGAGAAAAGTCATTATCATTTTACTGCAAAATACACAACAATAGAAATTATTTTTCTGTTCTCACCATCGGCAGGAATCAATGGCCCCTCAGAGAGGCAACCTCTGCTGCAGGAAAAACTTGCCCATTTATTCCTGAAAAAGGACAAATTAAAGGGCATTTATTACTTTTCATTTACTAATTTTGCCATTCAACATTCCCCATAAGACTTTTTTGTGGCATTGTTCAAGTATTTAGTCTGTTTTAATCTCTTCTTCACTACAATAGATGGTATTGTTCAGTGCTGAGATGAGTTCTAAAAACAGTGCATCCCCCTCTACCTCTACCAGAAGTTCTACTCTTGTGGTGCTCAGTGAGGAATAATCAACGACGAAGCCTTTGAGTCTTGAATGAGAGATTACGTTTCTTATTGAGCATCATCATACCACAATTCACTACCCCATGCACTTCCAAGGTGCATATATAAATAAGCCTCCCGCCGAAGCCTTGCCCCCAGCCCTTAGTCCCATGAGGTGAGAGGCCATGCCCCTCAGTGTCCCCCTCACAGCCCCCCCCCAACACCCACAAGGGACCCTAAAACCCAACTAGTGCCTCACCGGAGGCCTGATCAGCCTGCAATAACGGTGTACCTTGGTCGGAACGGGCCCGTGGAGGTGCTGCTGGGGCTCTGGGGGTGCCTCGGGAGCTGGATGGGCTAGAAGATCTGCGTCAGCCAGGACGCGCTTAGCCCCATTAAGACCCGAACCCGCTCCGGAGTCCAGTCGACCATGTCGCTTCCCCGCCTGGACGGCAGAGCCCCATAAAAGCGATTGAAGGAGGTGGGTAGCGTGACGGAGGACACGGTTGTAGAAATCCACCATGCCCAAGAACTCCTGCAATGCCCTGACCAAGGCCGGGCAGGGAACCAACCAGTCGCTGCTCGCACCTTCACGGGCAACAGAACTGCACCTCACGGTGAAATGCAATGGCCCAGGAAGTCAATCACCGACCGCACAAACTGACATTTAACTGGATTGACTATAAGGCTGTCGTTGTCCAGACGACAGTAAACCTTTGTCAGGTGCTCGTCAGCTGATGGGCTGGCCACCAGTATATCGTCCAGGTATACAAACACAAAAGGTGAGGTCACGCATCACGGAGTCCATTAGCCTCTGATAAGTCTGAACAGCCTATGTAAAGCCTGACCAGCACCCTTCAAGCCGAAAGGCATGCGCAGGAACTCAAAAAGCCCGGACAGGGTGACCACCATGGTCTTGAGCATGGCCTCCACGGGCACCACAGGCACGTGGTGAAAACCAAGCACCAGATCCACCTAGGAAAAAATGGTGGCCCCTGCTAGCCGCACGGAGAAATCTTGAATGTGGGGGGTGAGGTAACGGTCATTTGTGGTGACGTTATTCAGCCGTCAAAACGGCAGCTGCCGAAACAAACAGAAACCGACCGCAAACCAAAAGTTGTTATGGGAGACCTGTTAGCGGCGCTGTGTAGTGGGCCGCTGCCTCTAGCCGGAATGTCTGCTTGCGTTGGTGGGAGAAGGCTCTTCTGTGAGCCAGAGTCCACCGACGCCATGAACGAGCATGGTTAAACGCAACGCGTTGCCTTGCTGCCAAATCTGCCGTAGAAGAAGCAGAGGTCAGTCCTTAGGCCCTTC
This sequence comes from Fistularia tabacaria, assembly GCA_901007705.1. NCBI lineage: Eukaryota > Metazoa > Chordata > Actinopteri > Syngnathiformes > Fistulariidae > Fistularia > Fistularia tabacaria. Next base: position 54,814 of record CAAKHD010024393.1, read on the forward strand.
AGGGCGGCCGCTCAGGCCAAATCAACGTCTCCTGGCCCCGTCCGCTGGGGGTTCGGCGCCAGGCTCTGGACTTCAAACTGCTTGGTTATCCGCAGGACGCGGTCGACTTCCTCCGCCAAACCCCGGTAGTCGCCAGCGGCCAGACAGTGGGAGTTCGCCTTGATTGCACGTGCCGCCGGAGTAAGTTGATGTAGGAAAATATGCAGGAATAGGAAGCCGCCTTTGTGGGCTCCCAACACCGCCAGCATGTCCTCCATCAGGTCCACACCGACCGGTTGCCCAAACTGGGCAGTGAAAGCCACTCTGCGGCGGGCAGACTGTACCTCCGAATCACACACCTCCTCAGGCTGGGTCCTGCAATCTGGCATCCGGCCAACTTGCTTGGTCTGACCGCAGCGGCTCGTGCCCCCGTATTTGACGATGACGTCATGCAGGCACCTGCATGTGTTGGCTGGGTTCCGGGGGCCAAGCAAGTAGCGGACTAACTTCAGATATCTCTGAGGCCGCATCACGTCATAGTCACTAATGTGGTGCTTGGCGGGGAATAACCTATGACGGAGCCTTGAATGAAATGCTACGTTTATTATTGAGCACCACTATACAATACCCCGTGTTCTACTGGGGCGGATATGTATGAGCCTCCGGCCTAAGCCCCGCCCCCATCCCCAAGTCCCATGGAGTGAGAGGCCACACTCCTCAGTGTCCGCCACACTTAAATTCAACTCGACGGAATTCAGTACAATTTGTCTCACCTTTTGCAATTTTGGCCATAACATCCCACGGAATTTTCTTATAAACCAAACAACAACAAAAAAAACAAACAGGAAAAGAAATCTCCATTTTAGATATGCAGTTTAATAGTTTTTTTTTTTTATTCTTTATATTGGTTGTCTGTAAAGAATGATTTCCCCTACAGGAAAGATTTCTGCTTTCAGACAAGATCAGTATTTAATAATTAAAGCTAGAGTTCCCCTCAATGACATCAAAACTGCAGGAAGGGTTCATAGATATACTAGTCTTCACAGCATTTAGAAATGTTTGATCTTTGTTGACTTTTGACAATAATGTGACATGTTAAAGACCTAAAACAAACAAATTCTGCTCATTTGAATTCCTGCCATTGGTTTTCTAAGTCTTCATTATCTGAAGTTCATATACTCCAGGTATCGGTCTCTTCCATATGGACAAGTTGGCACAGGTAATCTGTGTGAATAGATTTTTTTCATCCAGCACAATGGATGCAAACACGCTAGTAATTCCAAGCCAAGAGATGTGCAGCACTGCGCTGCTGCTACTCTGTTAACAAGGTTATTGATTTTCGTATCTACCCTCTAAGTATGCCACCTTCTTAGAAAACACACTAATTGCTGCTTATTCCCCACATCAAATGTGGCACAGTCACTGATAATCCCCACAAGCTTCTGTGGACTTCTACATTTTGTCACAGTTCATCATACATTTAATAGAGAATACATAATAATGGGTACTTCAATGAGAAATTATTCCTTGAGCAAATAAAGGTAATTTCTATTTCCTTTAAAAAAAAAAAACAACAAACAAAGCAAAAGTAACTAACAAAAAAAGGAAAAAGCAGACCACCTGTGTCTGCAAACAGGAGAATATATAGCATCACAGTGACAACATGAATCATAGACGAGAACCAGTGTTTCTGCTTCTTTGCAGAATTTAAACATGATCAACAAGTATATCCCGCATAAAGTGGCTTGAATCATTTATCAGCAAACTTTTGGCAAGGCATCATAAATTTCAACCCTCTAGCTGCTTCACAAGACAACACCCAAACAGAGTGGAATCCTCTCAAGTGTTCTCTCCTCCCTTTACCCCCAGGTCATCCATTTGCAAACCTAATGAATGAATGAAAAGAGGGGAAAAAAAGAAACAACAAAACAAACAAGTATGAAAAACAAAAAAAACAAAAACAAAGCAAAAGGCTTCTAAGGTAATTTAGCTGTCAAAAACAAAAGCAAATGGTTAACGGTTTTGTCCATCTAGGGACCACTAATGATGGAGTGTGTATAATCGTACACAGGAAAACACCCCCAGGTGATCAATCCACATCCCCCCAAATCTTCTAGACAATGTTTGGGACTACACTAAACACATGGACCTTTCCATTTTCCACTCCTCCATCACAGTCTCTGCTGTTGGGAGGACCTGAGAATATCCATTACGCTTATATGATGCCTCTGCTGCCCACTGCAACTGATACTTGTACATATATGGAGGAGGATTGCCATATAAATCAAGCAGGCGGATTAGAGAGCGTAGACAGCTGCAACTCATGATACAACCCTTTAGCTGTGGAAAATTGGATGACAGACAGGTTGTGTTTGTACTGGTAACTTCACCTGAGGATAGGACTGACTTTAGAATCCTTGTTGCAAATAATTTATCGCATGTGATATCTTCCTGGAAAATGCAAAGTTGACAATGTCATTCAATGATGAAGACCTCAGTAATGACATGCAGAATCCATGTGCATTTCCTGATCCAAATCTCAAGCTGTGAGGCCAGCAGTAAAAAAAAGCATGACATTCTTCGTAAAAGTGTCCATAATGGACATGATCACCAGCTGTTTACATGTAAGATAAGAAAAGATAAGATAATACTTTATTGATCCACATAGGGGAAATTCGGGTGTTGCAGCAGCAACATTCGAAGGGAAAAAAAAAAAAAAGGAAAGATAAAAACACACATATGACAGTGCAAACACACATGCATATAAGTCACCATACATTCCACACACACGTATACATACATTTTTACACACATACCCATACCTACATAAATCTATATATACACATATACACAATACACACAATATACACATACACATATATACATACACATTTACACATAGATAGCAAAAAAAATTTAATTAAAAAAAAAAAAAAACATGAGCGGAAATAAATAGATTGAAGAACTAAAGTGACCCGTGGTAGTTATGGGCACCACACGTGTGAGTGGGTGACGGAGTGATGGGGTGGCAGTAGCACAGATGCTCCCCAGGCAGTCAGAGTTGTGTCCCGTCCAGACTGCTGTTATACAGTCTGATGGCCTATGGCACAAAGGAGCGCCTGAAGCGTTCAGTTCTGCACCGGGGTGGGATGAGCCGCTGGCTGAATGAGCTGCTCATCAGCCACAGCTCGTCGTGGAGGGGGTGGGAAGGATTGTCCAGGATAGCTCCCAGTTTGTCCCTCACCCTCCGCACAGCCACCGACTCAAGATGGTCGAGGTTGAGTCCCACCACTGAGCGAGCTTTCCTCACAAGCTTGTTGAGCCTGTTGATCTCAGCAGTCCTGGCATGTTCTGGGGAAATTACTTTTGCATCTAGGTAAAATTACTGAATACTTATCAGGAGAATACCTTATTCTGCAATCCACTGAATCCTCATTCTCACAATATTACAGTGAGAGGTCCACATAATTCATCTTGATGAAAATAAGATTCTCATGCACAGCCAAAGTATCTAGGCAAGCAGTTAACCTAGCGTCATGGCTCAAATGATTTTTTCATTATCACATGGAAATAGCAAATACATCTGACTTTTGAAAGGGCAGTAACAAAATGTGAATGAAATATTAGCATTGTGTGATTGAATGAACAATGCTATATATGTTAATATATATATATTAAACACACAAACAGATTTGTAATGTATAGTATGTACAAAAAATGAATCTCTCCCTCCCTCCCAATTTTCACAAAATGTAAATAAGGATACTAAAAAATGAAAATATTGTGGTGCTCGGTGAGGAATAATCGATAATGGAGCCTTGGAGTCTTGGACGAGAGATACCTTTATTACTAAGCACCACCATACTACAATACAACAACCTCGTGCACTTCCGGGGTGCATATATACATATAAGACTCTGGCCTAAGCCATGCCCCCAGCCCCCAGGGTGAGAGGCCAGGCCCCTCAGTGTCCACCACACAGCCCCCCCCGAAACACCCAGAGGGGACCCTGAAACCCAACTAGTGCCTCAGGGGAGGCACGATCAGCCTGCCATAACGGCTATGGTGGCCGGGGCCCCTTGACACTGGACCTGTGGAGGTGCTGCTGGGGTTTTGAACGGAGGGCGACCCCAGCGGGGAACCTGGGCAGGAAGCAGAACCTCACCCACCACCCTGTATGCTGGCTTCAGTTGATTGAGCGACACTCGCTCCTTACGCCTACCCATATCCAGCACAAAAATCTCAACACCAGCCTCGAGAACCTGGAACGGCCCATCGTACGGGGGAAGAAAAGGCGAGCGGCAAGCGGCGTGTCGAACAAACATGAAACAAGTCGATATAAACTCAGCCGGAACAAAAGATTGAACCGAGGGCTGGGGGGCTCGACCGGCAACACGGTCGGGCAGGGAGGGGGAGCGGACCTTTCCAGCAAGAACTCTCCCGGGACCCTCTCAAAGAATCAGCTCAGCAGGCAAAGCACCCGGGTCATCCTTTTTTGGCTGAACGCAGCCCCAGCATAACCCACGGTAAATGGTCCACCCAGTTGCCATCCAAGAGCACCACTCGCAGTACTGCCTTGAGGGAACGGTGGAACCGTTCCCACAAGCCGTTTGCCCGAGGGTGGTATGCCTATGTATGGTGTACCGTAGCTCCCAACGACCCGGCCAGTGCCGACTCTTGTCCGAAGTAATGTTGGACGGAGTGCCGAAACGGACGACTTAGGCAGAGAGAAACGCTCTAGACATGTCCGAGGTCGGCACGGAGGATAGCGGGACAACCTCCTGCCACTTTGTGGTCTGATCGACCATGGTGAGCAAGAGTGTAAAGCCCTGCCTAGGTGGCAGAGGGGCCACCAGGTCAACATGTAAATGGTCAAAACGCCTGTCCAGAATCGGAAACGGCTTGAGAGCAGCCATAACATGCTGGCACACCACACATGCGGCCGTCCGTTCCCTGATGTCCTTATGAATGCCAGGCCAGATGAACTTGATACCCACCAATTTCACTGACACTTGGACAGCCGGATGCAAGCGACGTCGCCGACACCTGGCCATCGAAACCACTTGGCGAGCGGCCTTCCAGCAGAAAATGGAAATGACACATCACCAAATACAGGGCCAACAAGTCCCTGTCAAACACACTTTACTTTTGCTGGTTATCCTGCAGTTTACGCCTAAAGAACGAAAGGGGTCGCCATGCGTTCGCCACCTGCTGTTCAACCACGGCCCCCACAGGGATAAGATGCGTTGGTCGTCAACACTGATTGCGCCTTGCTGGTGCTGGATGGGCCAGAAGGGCTGCGTCAGCCAGGGCGCGCTTAGCCCCGTCAAAAGCCCAAACCGCTCCGGAGTCCACTTGACCGTGTTGCAGAGCTGGACTTTCTGCTTGCTTTGGGGGAGAAGGCTCTTCTGTGAGCCAGAGTCCACCAGGAATTGCAGTCCATACCTTGAGCTCCGCCTCCGCAGTTCTGCTGGCGCACCAAACGAGGACGGGTCAACGCAACACCCGTGCCTTGCTGCATAATCTGGCATGGAAGAAGCAGAGGTCAGTAATTCGCCTCTTCGGGGCGGCCACCCGGGGTCAATCTGCAAGAAGTCCAGTAGCCATATGGTCATGGTGGGCACCGATGGCTGAGTGGGTCTCAGTGTTGTGGCCGAGGTGGTATCACACACCTCCTTCGGACTTGGGGATTACTCGCTCCTTCTTGGTGCAAAACGGGAGCTCTGCGCTCTTCTTGGTCCTGCAATCCGGTGTCCAGCCAACTTGCTTAGTCTGAACGCAGTGGCTAGGGCCCCCAATGTAGTGCCGGCAGGACAAGCACCGGTATTTGACAATGACGTTGCGCAGGTTCTTGTGTTTTTGTTTGGCCTGGCTCCGGGGCTGAGCGAGTAGCAGACTAGCTTCGGATATCTCTGAGGCTCCATCACGTCAGAGTCCCCAATGTGGTGCTTGGCCAGGAATAATCAATAATGGAGCCTTGGATGAGACATTACCTTTATTACTATGCACCACCATACCACTATACAACAATCCTGTGCACTTCCGGGGTGTATATATATAAGCCTCCAGCCTAAGCCACGCCCCAAGCCCCGAGGCCCATGGGGTGAGAGGCCACGCTCCTCAGTGTCCACCAAAATAGCTCATAATTTCAGCACATGATTCAGATCTACTCCAGCATTTTATGCATTCTTCCTTGCCAGTGCTCCAGCCACGTACTTGTTATACACTGACTCAGAATATATATTAGATTTGCTTCCAAAATGGGTCCACTCCTAACCTACTAAGGCGTGATGAACATGTTAATAAGAATTATTACTTTCATTAGTTTCTTCAAGAAATCTTTTTTTTATCGTACAGCATTTATTCCACCATGACATTAAGAATTGTATGGATAAGTTGTTTACGATGTGTTGTGCTGTGGAGGTTGATTTGTCAGTGAAGTCTTTAAGTTATGTTCTGAATTATGATTTAGAAACACATGAGGGATGACCAGGAAGTACATGGTGTTGTTCACACTGGAGTACATAGAATAACGTATATCTATCAGTGTATTATTATATTCAATTAGCTCACCTTTTCCCTCAAGGCTGAAATGTACATCCAGAATTTTAGTTATTTAATACTGGATTGTCTTGAATCCTCGTTGCAGTCACAATGGCATCAAGAGTTGAAAGAAGGTGTCCTGTTCCTGAATTTATGCACAGAGCCATGTGGTCTCCTGGGGATTGCAGGGAGAGACAAGGGTGACCTGGATCATCAGGGGAACCAAGGGAACTTTTCAAGGTCTTTGACACAATGTGCCAACCAATTACATTGAAAAATGACAGTTCACCGGGCATTGAATAAGAATTAAATGGTTACTGCAAAAAATATATATATTCATAAATATTCATAAATTCATTCATTATCTATACTGCTTATCCTGCACAGAGGGTTGGGGGTGCTGCTGGAGCTAATCTCAGCTAACATTGCTCGAGAGCTGGGGTACACCCTGGGCCGTATGCCAGTTGATCACAGGGCCACACATAGTGTATACATTTAACCATTTACAGTCTCAATAACTTATGGGCAATTGAGTCATAAGTCTACAGCATGTTTTTGGAGCATGGAAGAAAAACCAGAGAACCTTGGGAACAACCCTTACAGACACAGGGAGAACTCCTAGAAGAAAAGCCAGAGACTGAAGAATATAATGCTTATACTGTTGCTCTCTGAAACATTGTTCTGGATGTTTGTTGTTCTTCAGAACAAGAAAACATTAACTTTCAAGAATTAAAGATATATATTCCTGGCTCAATATAATGGCAGGAAGAATTGTGTGTGATTGAAAAGACTATAGATTTGCTGCTCAAAATATTCATATGGAAGCAATAAGAACTGACTTTTGTTTACATTTTTTAATACGTTTTACAATAATAATGGGCAAATATCAACAATAGTAGTGCTTTAGCAATTGATTTTTGAAACACATTTTTAGCCATACATATTCTAATTGGACATGCAAGTGTTGTACACATATATATGGATACTCTACACTCACACACACACACACATATATATATATATACATACACACATACACACATACATATATATATATATATATATATATATACACCCACACACCCACCCACACACACACACACACACACACACACACACACACACACACACACACACACACACACACACACACACATATACATACATACATACATACACACACATATATATTCTGGTTTAAAAGAACAAAAAAAATACATCCAAAGTCACAGCCTGAACTAATGTCAAGTCTTTAGATCACTATAATGTACCAATCTCACTCTCCAGATGTACAAATGTACTTTCTGATCTGAACACTTAACTGAATCAGAGGACAAAACCCAAAGCTTTCTTTAGGTGTTGTGTTGCTTTGGAAAAACACAGGTGTTAGAACAGAATTGATTTAGCTCCTGTCGAAAGAAAAGTCACACATCTGTGGTGGGTCACACTTGCAGATGCCATATGGATGCTGCCTCTCAGCCCAGTCATATCTCAGCAACACCGACTTGACAGGGATGACACTTGTATCAGTGCTCTGAGCTACATTTTAATGAGCTTAGTATGTTATTAACCATTTCAAGAAAGACAACTTTCTTGGTCTACAATCTTGAAATTGCTGTTCCTTCATATTACATGTTCTGCACAACCAGTGTATCTAACGTTTCACGACAACGGCACACTTTTTTTTTTTTTTTCGACAGCCTGCGCTATAGCGGCCGACTTCAGAATGAGCATTGTAGGGACATGGGAAAGCCTGGTTTTGTGGCAACTTAAGGTATCGCAAGAAAGGGTTAATCTTTCCCAAATAAGGAGCAATGCTAAAAACATTATTTATAAGGAGCTGTATGCCAATGTAAATGTAAATCCTTTAAATGTCATGTGACTGCTTCAATATTGCATAAATGATTTGATTGGTGTCAGTAGACCCTTGAGATATATCAATGCGATAGAGTATTGAAGACAGAAATAATTACCCCTGTGACTTGCCACTCTGGATAGGTCGATTTTAGCTTTGTTTGCCGGCATATATAGATTTTCAAGTGGAACCATGCTGTAATTATCTTTGCAAATTAAAAGACATTAGCAAGCAGTTTGGTAGTTGTGCAGGGGAATATAACTTCATGAGAACAAAATAGGTAATCAGCACAACCGAAGATGTAATTCTTGGTTGGACATTCGAGTCATTCCATGCGGACCCTCCTTCTGCTAGATGTGTGCTGCCTCACAAAACAGGAGGGAGATGGTCATCTAACTGTGAAGAGATGAGCAAAATGACACAATGTGGGTCAGCAGCGCTCAGCAAAACAAAGAGAAAACTGTGAGTTGAGGGATTTTTGTTACAGTCTAATAGGTGTATAGCTATTGCTGATTAATTTGGTTGGATTAAGTCTTGCCAAATTTGTCATAAATTAAGGCTCTTACCCTGATTGTGTTGTTATAGTTTTCCTTTCAGCTGTTCCCTTCGGGAGTTGCCACAGCAAATCAACCTCCTTCATCTGACCGTATTCTCTATATGCTCTTCTCTCACGTCAACTAAATTCCTGTCCTCTTTCACTATACCCATAAATCTTCTCTTTGGTCTTCCTCTAGGCCTCGTGCCTGGTAGTTCAAACCCCAGCATCCTTCTATCAATATATTCACCACCCCTCCTCTGTACATGACCGAACCATCTCAGTCTTGCTTCTGACTTGATCTCCAAAATATCTAACATGTGCTGTCCTCTCTTTTCAAGGGCATACTTCCACCTCTCTAGAATTTCCTCCACAAGACAGGGCTCAGAGCTGATCCCTGATATAACTCACCTCCACCTTGAACTTCTCTCACACCTACAGGAAACCTCACTATAGTTTCATAGCTCATAGACATGTCCTGCATCAGTCTAACATACCTCTCTGCCTTTCCAGACTTCTAAAGACAGTGCCATAGTTCCTTTCTCAGGACCCAGTCATATTACTTTTCTAAGTCTACAAAGGCAAAATGCAGCTTCCTCTGACCTTCTCTGGACTTCTCTAATGTTGACTTCTAATCTCACTCTAGTTTCCACTACTCTTTCCCAAAACTTGTATGGCTCATCAACTTTATCCCTCTATAGTGACCTCAATTCTGCACATCCCCCTTATTCTTAGAAAAGGGCAAAATCACACTTCTTTTTCATTCCTCAGGCATCTTCTCACTCTTAAGATCCTGTTGAATAATCTTGCCAGAAGCTCTATCGCTGCCTCTCCGAGACACTTCCATACCTTGACAGGTATATCATCAGGACCAACTGCCTTTCCATTCTTCATCCTCTTCAATGCCTTCCTCACTTCACTTTTACTCATCTCTGCTACTTTGAGGTCTACAATAGTCACCTCTTCTACCCTTCCCTCTCTTTCATTTTTCCTCATTCATCAGCTCTTCAAAGTACTCTTCACATCTGTCACATTTCCCTCTCCATCTTTATTCACCCAAACCCGCTGCATGTCCTTCCCAGCTCCAACTTTCTGTTTTGCCAACCTTTAGAAATCATTCTCTCCGTCCTTACTTTGCAACCCATCATACAAGTCATCATATGTCCTTTGTTTGGCCTTTGCCACCTCTACCATTTCCTTGTAATCCTGTTTGTTCTATTCCGTCATATATCCCATTCATCTTCCCATTCATCTAACCTCGTTCTCTGTATAAATTCCTGCCTCATTCAACAAGTCTCCTGATCTATGGTCTTTCCAGACGACACACCAAGCACTCTCCAACCAGTCTTCCTAACGACATTAGCTTTGGTTGTCCAGTCATCCGGAAGTTCTCCATGACCATCTTGAGCATTTCGTAACTCTGCCATGAAAACCACAGAACACTCATCCCTTTACAGCCTCCACCACTTTGCCCTGTGTTCTGTCTTTGATCTGATTGCAATATTTTAAATCTGAATAAGGCTCTTGCTTATGAATTATGAAAAACACTCAACTCATAGAGACATTTAACCTCAATGTCCTTAAAATCCGTTTTCATGTTCTACTTTACAGAAGTTATTCCTGTTCGGTCATTTTTTATACTTAAAATTGTTTTGTGGTTGTGAGGGAACTCCCATAGGGATTTCCTTTGTCTGCTTGATATCAGGTACACTGGAACATTTTCTTTCCACTCCATTTGTCCAATGCCGCTTTCAAGCCTGACTCCATTTGCCTCTCAGTTTAGGCACACTTTGAAACTAGGAAATTCTGCTTTTTGAAATAGTTCCACTGTGCAGTTGGGCTTGTAAACACCCATCACCTCATCTCAGCTACACCAGTGGGTCATACCTCTTATCTGGCCTCAAAATATAATTTAAACATGACTGTGGTTTACACAAGGGATTCTTAATCTCAAAAAGTAGTGAAGTGCCCATACACATAAAACTGAAGTGTTCTCATAGCGGTTTTATTCAAATCGATATAATGCAACCATGACCCAGTGACTCTGAGCATTTCCTTTGCTTCCCATAGGGTGACGCAAGCTGAACTCAATTTGGGAGGCTAACAAGTCAAGTTTGATTTGATTCATTTATTTTTGATTTGCTAATTGTTTTTAGTAGTTGGACAATCTTAGTCCCACATTGTTGAATCCAAATGAGAAGCTTTGTTAGTGTCTTACCGTTACATATTATGTGGCATTATGTCCCAGGTTTTATCACAAGTTAACTTACATTGAGCAGATTTCTGCAATGCATCATAGAAACATTGAACAATCTGAGTCCAGGAAAAGGATACATACATTCTAATAAGATTACATGCCAAAGAAAAGTTAGTTCATATCTAACAATGTCTATTCAAATTCTCCACAAATAAACATATCAATCAATTACCACAACAATTTACTTTCATATCGTGCTAACAAGCAACTAGAACATTGCCCCTGATCCCTCCTACAGCGTTTGTCTTACATCTTTGGTTGTTTAAGGATTTCCTGCCTGTGTACAATCATGGTGAACTTGCAGACATTGGGGAACCTTCCAAAAGTTGTACTTGTTCAAAACAACTGAAAATATGAATTTATAATTTTATATGTGTTCTTGTCGAAATCCTCTCGTTGTGGCAACTGGACTTGAATTTCTTCACTTGAAGATGTTTCACCTCTCATCCAAGAGGCTTCTTCTGTTCTAATGGCCTGTGAGGACTTTCTGAATATAACTGCCAGGGTTGTGTGCAGGTCTAAGTTGTGATGGGTGGTTATGCAAATGGAAGAGTTGATCAGCAGAAACGATATCAAAGGGGGTGTCCTTAAGTGGGGTCAAAGGAGCAGCTTTTAGGTATTACCTGGATTGGAACATGAAACGGTAAAGCCAAACTTCTCGGAATGTGAAACAAAAGAAGTGAAACCTGTTGCCTTACTTGGACTGAGGCTCATGTGAAAATTACTGGGGTGGTGGAGCTTTCCAGGTCTTTGAAGGGTGCAGATGGGCCTGGTCCGCATGCTTGGTATTGATCCCAGTACGACGTTATGTTGGTGAAAGGTAGTGCCTGAGGCCCCGTCCTCTGTTCAGGGACATTTTTTCTGTTTTGACAAAGATGGCTTCTTTGACTCCTCTCTTGAACCATCAGTCTTCTTTGGCTAGAATATGGAGATTGTCCTGAAATGAATGGCCCTTCTCCTTCAGCTGTAGGTGGACTGCAGTGCCCTGTCCTGAAGTGGTCGCTCTCCTGTGCTAGGCCATCCATTTGTGTAGAGGTTGTTGTTCTCCCCAATATAGACGTCCTAACAATCCTCAGTGCAGGTGACAACATACACCACGTTCTCGATCTTATGCCTGGGTGTTTTGTCCTTGGGGTGCACCAGTCTTTGTCTCAGGGTGTTGTGGGGTTTGAAGTGTACCGGTATATGGTGTTCGTTGAACACCCTTCGGAGTTTCTCCAGCCACATAGGGTATGATGAGATTCTTTCATTTGTTGTCTTCCTCCTGTTTCTGGTGTAGGGTAGCCTCAAGGATCTTAGAATTTTCCTAATATGGCCACAGGACATTAGAACTGAAGAAGCCTCTCGGATGGTGGGTGAAACTTCAAGCGAAGAAATTCAAGTCCAGTAACCATGACAAGAAGATTTCACACTTTACCATGACCTGGATGACTGAGAACCTCCACAGATAAAGGTTGTGGCTTTACAGTATGAGGAATGGAAAAAAAAAAATTAAAAAAAAAAAAAAAATTCAACGACTTAAAGCTATTTTTTGGAACTTGTATGCTAATTAGTTTAACATTTCTAAACATGAAGTATTCCAGTTCAGAATATCCAGCAAATGCTTAATAAGGAAAGTACAAAGCCACTGCCAGAATCTATGAAGAAAGCAGTTGCATGAAAGGAAGCAGCATCACTAACAAGATATGTTGATGAACGAATATGCAGAACAGTCTTCTGGGGGGAAATTAAATGTACAAAAAGATCATACTTATCACTTGATATCCAAAGCAAATCACATGCAATACTCACTGCATTGAGGAAGAAAGACTTGTAACCTAAAGCAAAATCTCATGGTAAAACTTCCATGTCAAATATGATAAAGGCTCACCATTCACATTTACAAGATGCATGACATTGAACTGTTTGCTGAAAACTAAGCCTCATTATGAACTACTTTGTGTACCTGAAAGCAAAAACATTTGAATCAAATGAATTGTAATAGAAAATTGGCATATTTTCAAAAATATAGTGTCCATATCCCCTCGGATTATATTAAAACCACTGCTGTGTCAGTGGTGGCTGAACATAAAAAGAGAAATTTAAGTTTTGAAAAGGACAAGTTTTTTTTTTTTTAATACTGATTTGTTTACATAAGAGATTTAGGAGTGCATTTAATAAATAAAGGTTGTTTTACTAAAAATAACCTTGAAATGCTATCTGTCATGATTTTTGCAAGTAGCTGTCCCAAATGCAAGTACACTAAGGTGGTAACCATTTTAAGGGGTTTCTTTAAAATAATGAATGGATGACTGTGCTTGGTCAGGATTGCTTCTTGGGTCGCGGGAGTCTCAGGGACTTGCGGAGAAGCTGGTGAGATGCAGAATTCTTGACTTTGGAACAAGGAGATGTAGAATTCTAGACTTCGGAACTTGCAAGGAAGGGCGAGACGTCAAATTCTAGACTTCGGAACGAAAAGAAGATAATGGATCTCGCTGTAGAGATTAAGATCCACCAGAGAGGTATGACTGGAATCCAGGATGCTGATGAGACTGTATGGGGGTAACCACTGTAGGGTAAATACGCTAGCTAACAGAACGCCCTGAAGGGCTGGCAACAGGCTGCTCTTATCCTCAGTCTGATGAGCCTTGATGATCTGCAGGTGTGCACTGCACCCCAGCTGAAATCCATCCTGCTGCAGGGCTGCTGCTCAAGGTGAAAGGAACTGCACACAGAGCTATAACACCCAATCCCAACAATTGATGCTTGTGGATCACAAGGCAATAAAAACTATCATTTTGCAAATTAAGGTAAAATATAATGTATTACCATCATAAGATTTGTTAGGATTCTCAATTAAGAGCGACTAGTTGATTATGGCAACTGGACTCAGACTTTAAAACCTATATTTAGGGATTTATCTATAAAAAAAGCAAAACAGTATACAATATGCTTAGTGGCATTTCCTATTCATCCAACACCCATATTTGAGCCTATGCATCAGCTTTTATAATGCTATCAAGACGTCTGATTGCATTATACTGGTCTTCTCTTTTTGTAACATTTTTTTGATTTATTTGTTTTCAGCTTTTCTTCTTCTATTTTTAAGTGGGGAGGTTTAAGCTTGCCATTGATTTCTGTATTATTATCAGTGCTTGAAAGCAGGGGTATAGAAATTTAATGCAGGTATTAAAGCAGATTCCTCTGCTTTGAAATGTGCAAGTGGCACTTTTGTTGGTTTGCTTTTGCTTCTATTGAAAGCCTGTAAGCTTTGCAGACTGCCCATTAGACATAGCTGATACAAGTCAACAATTGCAGTGCACTGTGTTGCTGGGAATTGGGCATAATGGTATTGATCAGTCAAGATGAAACTGCTGGAAGCTGGTGCTTGATTTTTGTAAGGGCTGTAAATGTCATTTATTACCAAGTAATAGCAGATAAAATAATCACCTATTAGGTCACCCTTCCTTAATCATTACTTATTTGCATTCCAATTTCTTGCATTTTGTTTCGAATGAGTTACAATTACAATTCAGTTCATATTGTGCTAAATTCTACATGAATTATGCAGTGGTCGCCACAGTCACAAAATCTTACATGCTCAGAAATTCTCCGTCAAAAGGTTTTATTTTCCTTGTGGTTAAGGGGGTAAAGGGAGAGATCCTCAACCTCTTCATGCGAGTCAGGAGTACCAGACGGACAATCGTATTTCCAGTTTAGATTCAGCATTCTCTTAATGGTTGATGATGATTATGATGTTGAATACAGGATCATAAAGTTATCCACTACTCTTCCATTTCTCACAGCATCCCAGTCTCTGTTTTTTTTCCTTCTTGTTTGGATAATGCTGCTAATAAAAAAAGCTGCTGCATAGCAATTGCATTGGTATTCAAAGTAGATGATAAGCATCGATGCAATATTTGTTCCTTCTAAATTAAGGTATAAGTACCATCCATTTCAGATACATTCAGACAATGCTGTAGTTGTTATCCCCACGATTTTGCACACCAGGACATTGATCACTGTCTCTGTGCTATCAACAACAACTGCCAACATCCAAAAAGATAGCAGTTCTAATACTGAATTGAGTGTGTCTGAATTGAATGGATGGTTTTGGACAACATAATCCACAGCAGCAAATAACAACTACATTCCAATTCACATTATCAATCCAATAGACCCAAAGCACATAGATGTAATAAATCCAAACAGTTGTTGGTAAGTAATTGCTGTAAACCCTTCCAAAGCATGAAATCATTCATTCCATTCTAACAAGCCTCATAGCAAAGCAAATAGTGGGCCAATTAACTTGACCCGGCCTAAATTACTTAGATCCATGCATAATTGGAAACCAGGTAACATGCCTGTAAATAAAGTATAATTTTGTCCTAAGGTTCAAGCCATAATAATCAAATATGGTTTATATTACAACATTACAGACTGATATTACTTTTGGGTTAATGAAAGCTGGGGCAATAAAAATACAGCGCTTTAGATGGTGAAGAGGGTTGTATCTTTGGATGGACAAAGAAGGAGAGGCAATGTGTGGCAGTAAGAGAGCAAAATGCTTCATAACCTCAGGGGTGTGCGCTGCTGAAAGAGACAGCCTAATGGAGGGTCCCTGTGAGAAGTGTTGACAGTCTATTTGCTTCTACCCAGTCAGCAGCTCTCCATACAAACACTGAAAGAAGGTGCAATATTAAACGCGGACAGGGGGGTAGAGGATGACTGGGGGTGAAGGGTGCACTACTTGCAAACAAATACCTTCTAATTAAAGGTAGATATACATATTGGACACTGTACACTGAATTGGTCTCAGCTTCACATCCTGTAGGGTGTCTGCATAATGTCCATAGTGCTATAATTACTAGCAGGGAAATGACAGAGGGGATGCTGAAAGACAATTACAACAAACAGTCATCAGTCCCTGTCCAACCAATAATCTTTGGTGGTTACTTTACTTAATGAATTGCTATAGTTGTTTTCTCTGCAGTGCCAATCTTTGTGAATGTATCCTTGGTTTAAAAAAAAGCCATTATTGTGTGAAGTATTTAGAATGTGGGTCACATACCAGAGCAGCAACCTTGGAATCTGGAGAGAAAATAAAGGCATCTTTGATGCTGAATTCACATCATGACCACTGCTTAAACAAAGGATTTATCTCTTTGACAGAGGAATTTACAAAAAAAGAGACAGGAACTGAATTTACTTGGGGACTGGCCAAATTTAAGACATGATCTTTCAGAAGATATATTAGCTTTTCATTCTCAATGTAAAATACACATGGAAATTATATTTGGCATCCTCAATAGTGTGCACAAGTTTAATAACCAAGTGACAGCAGCATTCTGGCTGACAAGTACACAGCCATGGCAAAAAGATGAGGAATAATTTCACATTTTTGGCAGTTCCTTCCATGAAACCCAAAAGCATTTTCGCGCTCCCAGGGCATACAGGCCTTAGGAGTGAGTGTGCATTGCAAGATAGCAACTGATTTTCCTCAAAGGCCCCTGGAGCTGTATTTTCAAGAGGAGATTTTTTTTTTAAATGAACCACAACTGTGCTTGGTTGCATAGTAGTCAGTGTTAGATGGACTAAAATACTCTCTTACAGTTACAATGTGTTGTGTGCTTCTCACTTTAATACCATTTCAATTTTCATTTTCATCTTCCTGCCAAAAAAAGAAAAATGGCATGATGTTTAGGTATTAAGTAGAAAAAGGGAACTAGTGGAGTAGCTGGCAAGATGTCTGAATTTGGTGGGAGTAGTTTTTCTGAATTCAGGTACATTCTTAATGATCAGAAATCATCTTTGAATTTGAGTTATCACAACTCTTCATCTATAAGCATTCATTTATAAGCGGTCTACCTTGACCAGGCCTTCCCAGACTCAGATGCCAAAATGAAGATGCTGTGGGTTTGTCAATCACAATTGCACAGTCAAGGTTATCAAATATTAAAAAACTCACTTCCCAACCCTAACCCTAAGTTTGTCCTAAATTGCCCCTCAAGCAGGTAGCTCAAAGAAACTGTCCAAAAGTTGTCTCACTAAAAAAAAAAAAAAGTCAAGTCGCAAACGTGTGACGGAAATTATTTTGACAAAGACAGCTTGACAGACATATTTCATTTAAAAGAATTTTTATGTTTACCATTTTTTTACATGAGTGTTAATAAATCTCATTATTTTGTATTCAAATTATTTCATTTTCCCCAATGGGAATCAATAAAGTACTATCTTATCTTATATGGCACTTATGCTAAAGAAATTTGAGAAAATAAAGAAGTAAACCACATCTGTGTTGTTTTTCAAAACACTCCTTCCACTTTCGTCTCCTCTCCTATTTATTATGCCCACAATTGGCCGAGGCCACTTCTCTGTGCAACACAAACATTGGGTTTTTCTTTGACTTAGAAAAAGTGAAACAAATTTAGACAGTGGCAGAGAAATGTTGTGAGTGTCTAGGGAAGCCCTGCATTTATTAAGTTCTGGATAGTGGTTAGGCCTATGTCTAACCACTATCATGACTGAAGTGGGCAAAGAAATAACCTTTCTATTACATATTTAAAGGTATTTGATAGCCTCCATAGTGCAAAAAAGACGAGACAGAAGGAATGAACCACTGAGAGTGGATTTCAGCCAAGTTTGGCTTTCACAGCTAGCATGGGATAGCCCAGCCAAACAGCCCGCCCTCCACCAGCCTTTTCTAGTCCTTATAACCATCATATTTATGACAGTGACTTAGCAAGGCAAGATCTTGGCCACATTTTAAATATTCCTCCCCTTAAAGAATACTTGACTCGTTTTACAATCATAATCAGAAAGCTAATCTGCTGTATTGAACATCAGGACTTTTAAACTCCCTCTTTCACATGATTAACTGTTGCTTCTATTTAGTTATTGATAGCCCTGACCAAACTGCACTACTGGCACAAAGATTTGCTCTCACAAGAGGGAATCAACAAACTTAGAAAACCATCTGGTGCTTTGTTGCTGATACTTAAATTCCTGAGAATGAACAGATTTGTTGCAAGAATGTAAATTGATTGCACTCTGCCTTTTCTCAGTTAAGGCCTACTTAGATAAAAATATAATTTGCTGAATTTGATGAAAATATATAGTTTTTCTACTTAAAGTCATTATGTGTTTGACATTAAAACGGTGCTTAGGGAGCCCAAACCCAATCAATTTCAGAAAGGCAGAAACAGTCAAGCCGATTGCTCAAGTGTTCAGATAGTGAGATTGAAGTCCCGGGTGACAAGCACCGTCAGTAATGAGATATAATATCTTCAGCCCTTTTACTCACATAATGCCTAGGGAGCCAAGTTGTGATGCTTTTGAAAATTCATTGGAAGCACTTTCATAGTGTCTACAAGGCATTTGTGTGACATAAAGCTTAATGAATCCCACGTTTTATACTCTAGGTAGAGGCATTAGTGGAGTAAGAAATAAAAAAAAAAACAGCACCATCATTTTGGTTACCCATTCAAAACAGGACATATGAGTTGAAAGTGAAGCGTGGAATCACAATCAATCCAATCTATTAATCAGTAATGGTTGAAAATGAAATACTTTACACATCTGTGCTGTATTTTTTTTTCTTTTTTTTACATCCCTCTTCCACATGGTTTTCTACATGCATAAACATCCTTTAATGACCCATTATTCAAGTTATAAGAAGAAGCATCTCACAGTTTTAAGGATGTGGTTTCTTGATGAAAAACATCTGTCAAGATAACAACTGATGTCAAGGTTTGTGTGCAACTGGTGATGATTCCTGTCAATACCAAACCACTACTGAACTGTAATGCATTGCCAGTATTACTTGATTGATTAATGAATTTGAACATGAATCATATGTCATTTATATAAAAGGTTTTTAAAATGTCATAATTCTTTCTGAATATAATATACTGCAGTCATAAACAAAATGTAAAGATTTAAAAAGTAAAATAGGATAGTAATTTATACAAACTTGCCCTCTCAGAATTCTTGCTTGAAGTGTATGTTGTTGTTAATTCAGCCTGTCCTTTGGAAACACTATCACCACAATTTTCTTTGTCTTTTGCTTTCAGAAACAGGACTGGGCCCCATCTAAGCTTAAAAGGACCAGACAGTGAGCGGACTCATTTTTTCAAAAGCCATCTCACATCATAATGAACCAATCGTTGTGTACATCTACAAAAATGAGTTTTGTTGTTTAAACAATCACTTTTTGTCATGGCACTTCAATTCTCTTTTATAATCAGAATAAATGTATCAACTGATAATTGTTCCCCTCTTGTCGAGTTCAATTGTGAAATGCCTCAGTCTTGCCATGTATGTCATGATTCAAAACCACATGAGACAAATTGTTTTCTGTGTTCTTCAGAGTTATGAAGTCTTTTTTCTCAATGAATTTTAATCTGCCACAGAAAGTTATTCATGTTTGGGGCAGTATCGATCAGAAATTACCACTCTGAAGAGTCACAGGCACAGTTGTCTCTTGGTGGCTCCCAAAGAACACCATCAGATTTCGTCTGATTAGTTTCCTCACTACTTTAGAGCATTTCTATCATCTTAGCCAACATTGTTCAATATTTATGTTCCTATTCCAAAATGATCCACTCCATTTTAGTCAGTATTTTCTGAAGCACAAGAATTAACCAACACATTGAAACAATGCAGAAGTATAAATGCGCTTGACTAATGACAAATGTTAATGTAACCATGAAAAAATGGTTATGAAGAAGAGGGCATATACATTTTTAATTAATCAATGGTAACTATACAGTATATTTGATCCTCTTCTCTACTAATGAATGAGACATGAAAATAAATTTAGGGATATTTCAACACAAGTTATATAAGTTCCTTCTGTTTTACTCAACTCACTTTTTCCCTTGTATGGCATGTGTTACTGTGTACTCTAGAGTAAGTGTTTTATATAGGATATGGGGGGGGTTATTTTTATCCATGTCAGCTACTTGTTACTTTAAAACCACATACTGAGGCCAGTATATGCCTTCTTTGTTTTACTTTGTCTATTTCACTGTCTAACAAGAAGGGAAACCAAAGCTCTGCTGAATAGTGCAAACCTCTTGAGATAATATGTAACTGCAAACAGTTCAATTTTTCCCAAAGGGCCACAGCACATCATTGTGCTCCTCCACTCGTCTATAAACCTTACGGCAGTTGCACCGTGGGCGTTCACTTCCAATCAATTCATTTTTATCAGCCTCTGCTGAGCCAGGAGCAGACATTTCTCGGATCTTGCAGGTCCTGTAGCATTCCCAAAGCCAGTCCTTGACATTAAATTTCCTATTTACCAACCACTCTTTATTTCCTGCTGCTACTTTGTTTATACAATGCATATACAACTAGGTGTTACATTGTAGAGTGGAAGGTATCTCGGTGAGCTTTAAAACACAAAGGAACTATTTCAATAAAATGTAATACATTTGAGCACTTTCCGGCAGTTTTTCTTAGACCAGATTCATATTATATAATCATTCCAATATATTGTTGGTTGACGGTTGGATCCTCTGCTCATTAAACTCCTCACCCCAACAGAGCCACGCAGTGCTCATTTTATTATTTGACACAACACTGATCTCACTGAACTCAATCTTAATCTTACCCTCAATCATGAGAAACATGCTGCCCTGTCTGGGGCAGCAACTCCATCTTAACTCTATTGGTGCAATTTACCCCTTCCCCAGAGAACAGTGGTCTCTAATTTAAGACCCCATCCATCCAAAATGTAGCTGATGGCTTAGATGGTCTTTTAGTATGCCCTTCAGCAGCGGGTCCAAATGTCCGCAGCCAAAACCAAATATGATGATCCAAACTTAATGTCTCCTGTCAACAGGCTACCTCCTCATCAATTGGGACTAAGTTTTGCTTCATTTTTGTCAAGCTTTCTGAAAGTTTACTTGAGGCTACCGGAACAGTTCTCTCCTCGGAAAAGAACCCTGCACTTCTGCCAATGAATTCTCAGGCCTTAAACATTGCCCATAGGGATTCCATGTCCTCCTTTTACAGAATATAGGTGAAATTTCCTCAGGCTTGCAATATATGTGATGTTTCCTCCAGCAAACATTCCCAGTACAAAAAATGTACCTTAAATCATTTGGGTTTCTTGTCCCATGTAAACTAAGCTTTATAATGCCTGAACATGGCTTACATTATAGCTGGTTAATGCCTGCAACAAAGCTGCAATGACAGTATAAATACAAAAGTTCATGTCAGGTTAATCAGTACTTTCACCGAATCAAAGTTTGTCAGTTTTCACCCACATGAATGTTCAACTTCCCCAGTCCAAATTCATGCTACTACAACAAGCATTACCTCACATAGAAGGAGGTATGTCTTCCCATTAGAGATGTGACATTCATTCATTCATGGCCCCAGTATCAGGTTTCCCATGCGATGGTGGCCAGATTTCCTGTCTTCTTTACTGATGGTATTATGCCCAGCACCAAGAGCCTGCTTCCAACTAGCAAAGTTACTGGGTTTCATTTCCACGTAAGGATTTCAGTCTGTGCCTGACAGGCCCCATAGACAATGACCTGGCAGTTGGCAGAGAACTCCTCTCCGAGGTTTTGTTCGAGCAGGGTGCCTAGGTCTCTATTCCTGGCGAGCACCTCAGTATGCTCTAATACCAATAAACAGGGATCTCCTGCACCATGAACAAGGAAAAAAAAGGAAAGAAAAAGTTATCTGTACAACTTTGACTTTCAATTAACATGCACACAAAGGGGTGCATACTTTATCATTCAACAACAGAATCTTGCACTAAAATGCCTGTGAAAAGTACTGCTTCTTGAACTCCCTAAATATTACAGCTTGAGATCATTAAACAGCAATATGTGTATATATAAGCCACTATATACTATAGTGGCTTCATTTGCATTGGAAAGGCATGTCAGCACCACCACTGTTGAAATGATAATTTCAGGCACAAGAAGAAGAAAAAGCTCAGTTCACTTGACAAATGGGTGGTTAAGTTTAGCTACCTAACAATTGAGTGGGGTCAAACCAAAATTTTGCAAGCTGCAGTTGGATAATCAACCATGACAGATATTTTGTTCAGTGAATGTGATACCCAAACAGACATGTGGTGAATGCAGCATTTTCTGAGGAGGGAATACATAGATCCTTAGGCTATCTTTACGGATATATGCAGTACCATATTCCTTTTTGGTCATACTAAAACATATGCAAAATAATAGGCAGTATTTGAGTGTTGTTCAGTGTCCATCATACCAAATTTACATATCCCCAGTACACTTTTTTTGCTTTCTCAGAACCACAGAACAGATAACACAGTCCTTGGTTCTGAAATTTAATTCTTTTCCTCTCAGCTTTAGTGGTTAAATTCTAGATCCCATCATTTTTGACAACCCACTCAACCACCTTCAAACCTATTCATACTCTTTGTTAGCAGCATACGCCACTCTCCAACAGCCTTGTATATTCAGTTCTCTGGCTCACAACCCCATGCTTCCATTCAGCCATTGTTATTTCCTTGGGCAACAGAAGATCCATTTGGACAGTCTGTTGCCTTCGCATCAATGGTTGGAAATGACAATGAGGCCACTGTTGACAGGACAAGGAGAGCTACTCATCAGAAAAGCATTCTTAATGTTTAGATATGTGATATGATTTGACATATTAGGTTAAATTGTAAGACAGAAATGAAAGTTGATTGGTTGGCTCATTGTATGCCTCAGTTTTAACTCTGCACAGACAGATAACCACAATCTCATTGGTTTCTACCTTCACACAAATGATCCAAATGTCAACGTATACATTTTATTAACACGTCTGTAGTTGTATGTGATTATCATGAAAGGATCACAATTAACTTCCCCATTATATTGTAGGATGTGGATTCATCAAGGCCATAACCATGCAGTTTAAGAGTTTTGGAAAATTAACAAAAGTTCAGAATCACTTTGGTCCAGCAAATACTTCAAATAATTTGATTCAAAATCATAAAGGTCAGCTGTAGTTTGCAGCTGGCAGAATAGTCGTAGTGATGTGAAAGTCACTTAAACCCTTCTGTCATTAATATTTGAAAACTCACTTCCTAGCGGATGACACTGTTGACTAATCATCCAAAGTCTTAAGCTGATGTTTAAAAAGAATAATTTAGCATGTATCAAAGCTGTCCATTAAATAGTTGATATTTCTTTCTCGACCAAATTGGAACGCCAACCCATCTCTAATAATGGTTTGTGTGGCTATCCTTAGAGCCGCTGGAAATTGTTAATACTTGAATATGAATGAAAAGAGTGAATAATGACCGAATGACTGTATTAGTGATCTATGTAGAAAGACAATGGGACACAGTCATGGAGTACTGTTTCGCAGGGAGAAAAAAAAAGAAAAACAGGTTGAAGTGACATTAATTTACACAGAAATGTCGACCAAAGTGTCTCAAGAAACAGCGGCATGTGCTTGTGTAGGATACTGCAAGAAATAGTGCAAATAATGTTAAAGGTCACTGCATCTAGTCTGGAGGCCAACGGGAACACATCTGACAGTATGCTAATTATACTTCGACAGCTGAGGCTTCTGCATCACTGCCGTGCTATCCAACGACTCCCAATGGAGCCACTACACTCTAGGGATTTCACATATGAAGTCCATCATGACTGTTTGTCCTCAGTAACTCCTTTGTATTTTCTCATATAATGAGATTTATACCTGACAAATATTTATATTAACCTGACAGGCAACTCTATTTTTGACTTCATAATCAAAATATTTAAATTGAGATTTTATCCAGCTGTAAATTTGCATAAGGATAGAAACGTGTCTATTGTGATGTCATATAAATGGTTTGATTGTATCCTTTCTCACCAGTTCAGTATCTAGGTTCAACTGCAATTTATGGAAGTGAATTGAAATCCGATGATAACGTAAATCTTTTGGCTGCTCTGGGTGATTCCTGACTTTTCTTTTTGCGTATCAAAAACCTTAACATTGTAACTTTGCAAAACATATAACTCAACTGGTCTTCAACTAGTTTAAACAAAGTAATACTATCAGATTTAAAATGAATCCACATTGTGTATAATCAAAGAAATTACGTCCTTTCCCATTGTACACAAATGCAAGCTCCCCAGTCTGTCTACAAAATACAGAGCCAAAATGCAAGAGCAGCTTTTATGGAATGGTCAGTTATTCTTGAATAATGATACATAGATTAAAGACCTTCAGTGGATAGTCTTATTTAACTAATCTGATCACAGCAAAAGCACAGGAAGAGGGGAGTAAGCAAAAGGCATAGTCAAAGCAGGCAAGGAGTTTGTTACTGTGCCAGCAAAATAGTCCAAGCCATCAAACTAACGATGGGAGCAGATGAGCCAGGGGACACTAAGAGGAGAGCAAGACCAGGCAGGGGAACCACAGGACAGTGTCACATCACAAAGATAACAATCAGGCAACAGCGTGAGTGTGAGGCTGGTGTCTCTCTACTGGCCTTGATTGCTAATGATTAGCTTCAAGTGAGTTTTTTCAGGTGAGTGAGAGCAGTGGTGTGGAGCATGCAAGGGAGAGCAGTGGAAAGGTACTGAGTCAAGCTTAGTGGATCTACAGATTGTGACACTTCAATCCTCTTCCATGATTGTGGACCACGTGCCCCAGGTAATGTGATTATATTTTATTTGTTTCCATGTTGCAACATTGCAGACTGACATTAAGAAATTAGCAAGATTTACAGCAACACAACCATGGAAAGAGGGGTAGGGTTGTTTTAAAATGTATTATTTTAGTGTTCTGCAATTCAAGACAGGTTCAGTGTGGCAGTCAGCCATTTCTCCCACAGATCACACAGGGAAAAAAAAAAAAAAGTTCTTGATTATTTTCCTGCTGTTTGCTTGCTGACACCTTGGTGCAGGACAACATTTGCAAAGCCTACATTCTAAGTCTGACCTTGGGCCCTGGCCTGTTACTTAGATGGACAAAGCTAAACAGGCTTTGCATACCAAGAGAGGTACCCTCTTGTTTTCCAGTGGGAAGCCACATAATAGCAGACTGTAACAGGTCAAAAGATCCCTTTCTCCAACTTACCCTCTGTTTACTTTGTCCAGAACACCTGCTGCCTCACAGCTTGTAAATTAGAGGTTGCAGCACAGGAACAATGTACTTTACCTGGGGATGCCACACACAAGGATTAATTGTTAGCAAAGTGATTCTAGTTCTGATCTCTCATCTTAGAATTAATTTTTTTCTAAACCCCTCCAGTACAATACCACCGTTGCCAAACAAACATCCCTGTTACTCATGATTACAGAACCTAGTCTCACACCTCCAATGAATTAGATATATGTGGACTTCTTTGGGCAGTTGTATTTCAGTTGGTGGAGTGGGTGTTCCTCCAATCAGAAATTTTCTGGTTCAGTTTTTGGCTCCTCCTGTCGGCATGCCAAATAAGTTGCCAACATGCCAAGACACTGGCCTGGTTAGCTCCTTGCATGGCATCACAGCTCTGCCGCCAAAGGGGTGTTTATGTGTGTGCATTTGAATTTGTGAATGCAAACTGTTGCTTTGGACTTTTTTCAAACCTCATGGTTTCAATGCGCTGTATAAATTGATACCATTCACCGTGAGACTATTCTGTTCATGAACAGAATTTAAAAGATGATAAGATGATAAGATGAAAGATGATAAACTGGAATGGCTGAAGGAAGAATGAGGAGATGGAGTGCAAAACAAAATTTTCCCAATTATGTGGACAATCCATGTACTGTCTCTGTCCTCTCATCATATTCATGTAGGTTAGCCAACTCCTTGCAGATGTGTTTATTTATTTTCTCAGTCAATATTAACACAGTATATGACATGCACATTATGTGATTAAGTCAATCGCCTTAATATTTTCCCATACAGCTAATTAACAATGTCTAATACATTTATTGAGGGGATGTGTTGATCAGGAGGTAGCGCGATTGTCCTTGGAGCCAAACATTCCTGGTTAGATTCCCAACTCCTACTAGTGTGTCGAAGTGTTATTGAGCAAGACACTGAACCCCTAACTGCTCCCCTGGCGCTGCGAGACAACACGCTAACTGCTCATGGTTCATCCGTGATGGGTTAAATGCAGAGAATGAATTTCCCCATGGGGATTGACAAAGTATACATTATTATTATTATTAATGTTGGAGTGATCTCAATGTATGATATCTGTAGGTATTTTTTTTTATTTGTAACATCTACGTTCTTCACCTTTTTAAAATATTTAAGAGAGGGAATTGTTAGAACAGGTTATATTATTGCATCAATAATTTATCCTAGCAAAAAATGATTCTCTTCTTATTTGTCATTGAATAAAATTTTGCCACATTTAGATGTGACAACCACATGAAGGCAATGGGCAGGGTAAAAGTAGGAGAACATCTATTTCCAACTCTGATAAGGGTCAGATAAAAAAAAAAAAGAAAAGAAAATATTCCAGATATGTGAGTGATAGAGTGAATGGTTGTCTGTCTCTGTCTCTCTCTCTCTCTCTCTCTCTCTCTCTCTCTTTATATATATATATATATATATATATATATATACACGTGTGTGTGTGTGTGTATATATATGTGTGTGTGTGTGTGTGTATATATATATATATATATATATATATATATATATATATACATATATATGTGGACCCCCGATTGACCGCCGAAGTGTCCAGGTTGTACCCCGTCTCTCTCTCTCAGTGACAGTTGGGATAGGCTCCAGCATCTCGCTGTGGATAAGTGGAAATGGATGGAAATGGATGGAAAATACTGAATGAATGTATGAAAATGAAACCATTTTTTTTGCCTGCAAGGGTACAGTAAGAAATCCAATCAATCTGTGAAAGTAGCTTGATGAAGTAAACCCACAAAAGACAACGCAAAAATTAAAACCATTTATCATTTGGATTCAGTAGAAGGCATGATTTTAATTTGCCTCAGCACCCACATTATCAATATTTGATTTGATTTCTGGGTTATAATCCAAACCTCATCAGAATCTCATGCAAATGCTGTACTTGAGTATCTTCATGCAGTACACAGAATAATTCCAGATTCAGGTTTCATTCTGGACTCTGCTGCGAAGAATCCACATGACTTAGGTGGGTCCTGAATGGCTCTGATTGCAGAGCTGTGGTTGAATTTGAGTCAGCAGTTCAAGTGAATGTTTGTTTTTTTTGTTGCTTGGAGATTGGTTGAATATTTTTAGCGAGTCTGTCCTTTCATTCTGAGACTGACACAAAATATCGTATGTATTGTATTGCAAACTGTGTTGAATAGACTGTCGCCATGTTTACTCCTGACTTTACTCCTGCAATTAAATATTTAATTATTTTTTATAGTCGATTGATTTGTTTCTTTTCCTTTTGCCTACTCCCTTCAGGGGTCGCCACAGCGAATCAACCTCCCCCACCAAGCCCTATTCTCTCTATCCTCTTCTCTCACACTTAATAACTTCATGTCCTCTTTCAGTAGATCCATAAATCTTCTCTCTGATCTTCCTTTTAGGCCTCCTGCCTTGCAGTCCCAACCTCAGTGTCCTCCACTCTACTCTACCAATGTAATTTCTATCCCTCGTCTGTACAGGACCAAACCATCTCCGTTTGGCTTCTCTGACCTTCTCTCAAAAAAATCTTACATGTGCTACCCCTCTGGACTCACTCCTGATTCTATCATCCGCATCACTCCAAAAGAGAACCTCAACATCTTCATCTCTGCTACCTCCAGCTCAGATTCCTGTATTTTCTTTGATGCCACTGTCTCAAAACCATACAGCATTGCTAGTCTCACCACTGTCTTGCACACCTTTCCTTTCATTTTGGCTGATACTTTTTTATCAAACATAATGCCTTAATCCCCTCCTTGAGCTGCCGCCTTACTGTGGTGGAGGAGTTTGCGTGTCCCAGTGATCCTGGGAGCTATGTTGTCGGGGACTCCATGCCCCTTGAAGGGTACTCTGGAGTTGCCCCCGGAGGCAAACCGGAGGCAAACCGGTTGAGGGACCAGACAAAATGCGGCTCAGAAGACTCTCATGATGGAAAACAACTTTGGACCTAGTTTTCCCTTGGCCTGGGGATGGGGCTTGATGGTGAATGCCTGGTGGCTGAGCTCGCACCCATGTGGCTCGGCTGGGCACAGCCCAAAGGGACAACAAGGGTCCCCCTTCCCCTGGGCTCATCACCTACAGGAAGGGCCAAGGGATTCGGGTATAGTGTGAGCTGGGCGGTAGCTGGAGAGGGGGACCTTGGCTGGCTGTCCGACTCTTGGCTGCAGAAGCTAGCTTTAGGGACATGGAATGTCTCCTTTCTAGTGGGGAAAGAGCCCAAGCTGGTGCGCAAGGCAGAGAGATTCCAACAAGATATAGTCAGACCCACTTGCTGCACAGCGTGGGGTCTGGAACCAGGCCTCTTGAGAGGGGCTGGACACCTTTTTACTCTGGAGTTGCCCCCGGAGAGAGGCGTCGGGAAGGGGTGAGCATATTGATTGCCCTCGACTCAGCGCCTGCACGTTGGAGTTCAACCCGGTGGACGAGAGGGTAGCCTCCTTGCGCCTTCAGGTGGGGCGACGGGTTCTGACTGTTGTTTGTGGCGATGCACCCTACAGCAGTTCAGTTTACCCACCCTTCTTGGGGTCCCTATGGGGGCTGCTCGAGAGCGCTCCTTCTGGGAACTCCCTTGTTCTACTGGAAGACTTCAACGGTCACATGGGCAATGACAGTGCGACTTGAAAGGGCGTGATTGGGAGGAATGGCCCCCCAGATCTGAACCCGAGTTGGCTATATTGTTATTGAACTTCTCTGCTCGTAATGGGTTGCCTATAACAAACACTGTGTTCATATGTGCACTTGACACCAAGCACCTTAGGCCGCAGTTCTTTGATCAACATTGTGGTCGTGTCGTTGGACTTGTGGCCGCATGTCCCTGACTTGCGGGTGAAGAGAGGGGCGGAGTTGCCAACTGATCACCACCTGGTGGTCAGCTGGCTCCGATGATTAGGGAGGGTATTGGTCAGACCTGCCAGACCCAAACGTAACATGAGGGTCTGCTGGGAACGTCTGCCATAGTGTCCAGTCAGAAGGAGTTTCAACGCCCACCTCTGGCAGAGCTACGACCACATCCCGAGGGAGGCGGGGGACATTGAGTCCAAAATGGGCCATGTTCTGCTCTTCTGTTGACAAGGCAGCAGACTAGAGCTGTAGCCATAAGGCACTCGGCGCCTGTCAGGCGGCAACCCTTGAACCCGCTGGTGGACCCCAGCAGTGAGGGATGCTGTCAAACTGAAGGCGTCCCATTGAGCCTTTTTAGCCTGTGGGGCTGCAGAGGCAGCTGAAAGGTACCGACAAGCAAAGCAACATGCGGCTTCGGTGTTCACCAAGGCAAATACTCAAGCATGGGAGGAGTTCGGGGAGACCATGGAGAACAACTTCCAGTGGGCTTTGAGGAGATTCTGGTCCACCATCCGGCAACTCAGGAGGGGAGTGGTCCGTCAACATTGTGTATAGTGGGAGCGGGGTGCTGCTGACCTCAACGCGAGACATTGTAGATTGGTGGTAGGAATACTTCGCAGACCTCCTCAATCCCGTCAAAGCGCCTTCCAATGAGGGAGCAGAGCTGGGGGACTCTGAAGAGCGTCCGCCAATTTCCGGGGCTGAAGTTGCTGGAGTAGTCAAAAAGGTCTTCAGTAGCTGGGCCCTGGGGGGTGGATGAGGTCCGCCCTGGGTTCCTCAAGGCTCTGGATGTTGTAGGGCTGTCCTGTCTGACATGCCTTTGCAACATTGAGTGGACGTTGGGGACAGTGTCGCTGGACTGGCATACTGGGGTGGTGATCCCCCTTTTTAAAAAGGGGCATCGGACGGTGTGCTCCAACTATAGGGGTATCACACTCCTCAGCCTCCCTGGTAAGGTCTGTTCAGCAGTGCTGGAGTGTTGAGGGGATCTGGTTTGGTGGCCACAGGATCAAGTCTCTGTTTGCAAATGATGTGGTCCTGCTGGCCTCATCAGGCCATGATCTCCAGCTCTCACTGGAGCAGTTCGCAGCCGAGTCTGAAGTGGCTGGGATGAGGATCGTCACCTCCAGATCCGAGACCATGGTGCTCAACCGGAAATGGGTGGAGTGTCCACTCCGGGTAGGGGAAGAGATCTTGCCCCTAGTAGAGGAGTTTAAGTATCTCGGGGTCTTGTTCACGAGAGAGGGAAGGATGGAGCGGGAGACCGACAGGTTGGATTGGTGCAGCATCTGCTGTGATGTGGCCTCTGTATCGGTCTGTCATGGTGAAGAAGGAGCCAGAAGGCGAAGCTCTCAATTTACCAGTCAATCTATGTTCCCACCCTCACCTATGGTCACGAGCTGTGGGTAGTGACCGAAAGAACAAGATTGCGGATACCAGCGGCCAAAATGAGTTTTCTGCGCAGGGTGGCTGGACTTTCCACTAGAGATAAGGTGAGAAGTTCAACCATCCAGGAGGAAATCAGAGTAGAGTTGCTGCTCCTCCGCATAGAGAGGAGTCATATGAGGTGGCTCACGCATCTGGTCAGGATGCCTCCTGGACCAGATACCCAAGAGGGGTATTCCGGGCATGTCCATCTGGTAGGAGGCCACGGGGAAGACCCAGGACACACTGGAGAGACTATGTCTCTAGGCTGGCCTGTGAGTGCCTTGGGGTCCCCCCAGAAGAGTTGGACCATGTGGCTGGGGAGAGGGAAGTCTGGGCCTTTCTGGTCCGGTTGCTGCCCCCGCGACCTGATTTCGGAAAATTGGTAGAAGATGGATGGATGGATAATGCCTTAATCCCTTCTCCAACCATTCCAACCTGCTTTACGTGTTTCTTCACCTCTTTTCTACAATCTGCATTGCTCTTGACTGTAGACCCTAAGCACATAAATTCCCTCACCTTCTTTGCCAATTCTTCCTGTAGCCTCACGGTTCCACTTGGTTCTCTCTCATTCTCACACATGTATTCTGTCTTGCAGCTACTAACTTTCAATCCTCTCCTTTTAAGGGCATACCGCCATCTCTCGAGATTTTCCTCCATCTGCTCCCTGTATAACCTCATCTGTTAGCCTGTCCATCACCACTGCAAACAAGAAGGGGCTCAGAGCTGACCTCCGATGTAGTGCCAACTCCACCTTAAACTTTGTAAGAAGTTAAAGAAACTTAAGTACTTAAGAGAAATGATTTTGACTTATGTTTAGACTCCAACTAACTAAATTACTAAAAATAGTTGCGGATTTATTTAATCATGAAAAACTAACTTAACAAGTCTCACAATGTTATAAAAAGAAAATTGTTGTTGCTTTGTAGTCCCAACTCTATTGTGTCTTATTGTTTTCTGAATTGGGCCTTGTATCCTCCTGTGTTTTTTTTTTTTCCCCTGTATTCTTGTTTCAAATATACTCATCTAAGGATTATGTGCTCTTATCTCTGTTGGCCATGGATCGCAATGTGCAACAGCAAAAAATAGAAATAGAAATTCTGATAAGTCAGCAGCTCATTCGGATTGATTTTTTTATTTTCATTTTTTTTTATTTCACTGTATTTATATTGTCCATAAAAAGAAACTAACATTTATAGAGCAGAGAAGATGCATTTAAATAGTGCTCTGAATGATGAAAAAGATCACAAATCTGAATTTATTCCTCCATAATATCAATAACCATTTTCACTAAGCTTTGGATTCCTTGCATTTTCAGTTCACAAAAGCATACCCTGCCTACCTTTCTCAATTGGAAATTGAGAGTGGCTGGGTAGAGGAGGAAGAAAGGTTGTTGTTTTGTGAAGACAGGAAAAGCAGACAGCCAACTGCGTCATTTCTATTTCTCATGGAACAAAAGGATAATTGACTCTAAACTTCTAAACATAGAATTATATGATCAATACCCCTGTCACATTTCAATAAAGGCTATGTTTCTTCTGTTTATTTGTTTTATAAAATGTTGCAATATTGAGCATCCTGTTGATATCCAATATTCTGTTTTGTACTCAAGGACCCTACTCCATTCAGACACACAGCCAGACTGTCTCCTCCATACAACCATAACTCTTTTGCGATCATTTACACACTTGCTGACTCTGCTCCATGATCCATTGCTGAGACCCCTCTGAATGAATGCACTTCCACTGTACCTCACAATTTTATAGACCTGATTTAACACCATCTGTTATTTACAATTACATTATAAATAACATTCAAATAGCTACAAATTTAAATAATATATATAAATATATATTTCTAAAAAACACTCACAATTCATTTGGTAGTAGTTTTTCCTGATGTCCTGACTAAAGTGTGTTTTTGAACATTCATATATATATTAGACCTTGATCACCACCAAAACACATCAGGGGGAAGGAAAACTTTCTCGTCAAGTCTCAGTTTCTTGGACAGATTTTTGTTAAAATGAGGATTTGAATAAAATAAGCTAATTGTTTTCAGCTGGATCTCTTTATTTTCATAGAAGGAGTTTAAACTCAGCAGGATATGGTTTTATTTCTTTCAAGGAAAGAAGACAATATTAAGAACAGACATGATATTATATATGACATGACGAATCCAGGATATACTGTAAGAAAAAAAAAGTGTTGAATCTGTGTTTAGAGAGCTTTGTTTGCGATTTATTGACTTCATGAGAACAGCAGCAAATTTGGGTTGTTATTTGTAATTCTACCTGTCACTGGACAGGACTAAATTTCACCAGACATGTACAAAATTAGTAGCGGAATGAAAGGAATGTACAGGACAAGTCATGCTTATTTACTTTACAATGCTTTATATTTAATGTCTGTTACTTCAACACTTTTACATACTTTCGCAAATCCTGCCATTGGTCACTTTGTTAAGCCCCTTTGACTTTTGCCATTATGTTCTTTTGTAAAAGGAGGTGAACATCCGGTATCTGTGATGAGCTGGAGAGCAGAGAGGTACAATAGATTTTTGTGGCTTTTCAGTGTAAAGCAAGCCCACTCTTCTTTATCCTAGACATTGCATCATGAAAACAACAAACATCATTATGTGTGGAGAAAGACTTCAAGTCAGTAAATTTCAAAATGATCTATAACTCAATTGGATCAGTGAGGTAATAAATCATGTGTAAAGTTTGGACACTCCCTAGCAGACAAAAATAAAACTAAATATCTGTTTTATCCAGTTAAGTCTCCAAACTTGCTGGCCATTAGAGAAGCTGCAGGTTTTAAATACATCCCATTAGAGTCACTTATCACTTGTGGCTCTCTATCACTGAACTGTGGCGCTCGGCCGAGGAATAAACAATGACAAAGCTTTGGAGTCTTGAATGCAAAGAGTTTATTATCGAGCACCACCATCCTGCTAACCAACCCCGAACTTCCGGGGCGCACATATATCAGCATAGGCCTAAGCCACACCCCAGCGCCGAGTCCCATGGGGTGAGAGGCCATGCCCCTCCTTGTCCACCACAAACTAAGGAATGAGAAAATCATCAAAGTAACCTTTCTCATCAAGGTTTATGGTCATTTGCCGCTAAAACAGGTCTGAACACCCAAGGGACACTGAAACCCCGCTAGTGCCTGACAGGAGCCCTGATCAGCCTGCCATAACAGCTGCGGTGTTCTTTGGTCGGGACAGCTGGGGGCCCCGAACGCTGGACCCATGAAGGTGCTGCTGGTGTTCTGGAAAGTGGCCAACCTGTACACTGGCTTCAGCCGATTGACCGACACTTGCTCTCTACCCCCGCCCATGTCCAGCATGAAACTCTTAGCGCCTGCTTCGAGAACCCGGAACGGCCCATCATACGGGGGTTGTAGAGGCAATCAGTGAGCGTCGTGTCACGTGAACACGAAATGGGCCGACATGAGCCCTGCAAGGACAAAAGATCGCGGGAAACAGTGGTGGGCTGGACCCAGAAACCGTGGGCCGGGGGGCCCAACGGGAAATGCGGTCGGGTGTAGAGGGGGAAGGGACTTCTCCGGCAAGAACTCTCCCGGGACCCTCAGCGGCTGGCCCAGAACCAGCTCAGTGACTGATGCACCGAGGTCGTCCTTCAGGGCTGAATGCAGCCCCAGCATAACCCACAGTAGATGGTCCACCTAGTTGCCGTCCGAGAGTGCCGCTCGCAATGCTACCTTGAGGGAACAGTGGAACCGTTCACACAATCCGTTGGCCTGAGAGTAGTACGCTGTTGTACGGTGTACCGTAGCTCCCAACGACCCAGCCAGCGCTGACCAAAGCGCTGACATGAACTGCGGACCCCTGCCCGAAGTGTTGTCGGACGGAGTGCCGAAACGGGCGACACAGGCAGAGAGAAATGCATTAGACAAGTCTGCGATCGCCGTGGAGGATAACGGCACGACCTCCGGCCACTTGGTTGTCCATTCGACCATGGTGAGCAGATGCGTAAACCCTTGCAAAGGTGGCAGAGGGCCTACCAGGTCAACATGCACATGGTCAAACTGCCTGGCCGGAATCGGAAATGGCTCGAGGGCAGCCCTAACATGCCGGTTAACCTTAGCATGCTGGCACGGCACACAACGCAGCATACACACCCATTCTTTGATGTCCTTATGCTTGCCGTAACCGACGCCCGGACGCCCGGATGTGAGAGGGAATATACCGAGTTGAACACTTGCCGACACCAGGCCACCGGAACCACGGGGCGGGGCTGTCAGGTAGAGACGTTACACAGGAGAGCGGGGCCGCCTTCCTATACTCCTACCTCCCCTTAACAGACCACTTCTTTTTTTCACTTTACCAATGTCTCGAAGAAAAGTTTTTATCTTTAAATGTAAGCGTACACATTGGCCAAAATCGGATTGTGTTACTTGACCATTTCTTCCTTCCCCAAGAAGGGCCTTGTATATTTACCTATTTAGGTCCTTTTTCCATCAGGGGTCAAATTCTTTCCTTGTTCTTGCTGTGAGCATTTAGTATTCCTTCTGCTAGTTCTTTTTTTTTCAAAACTGCAATGTAGCTGACTTTTAAAATTATGGATTCACTTTTGATTAAAATATGTCTTATTGTTGCTTTGAATTGCCTCTTCATATTACAACCATGGATTTTATTTCATTTTATGTGTTTAAAATATATTCTATAGTATTAAAAGGCTTTGGTATTTCAGGGGAAGGGATATCCTTTATATTGTGCAATGGTGTATTATTTCCACTTTTCAAACAGGTGTTGTACCATTTAACATATCAATAATTATTATTGCTTTTTGTGCTCGGGTGGTATAAATATAAAGCCACAGCTCTGACAACGTAGCAAGTAGAGACAATCACTATGATGATACATCCGCTGCAGCAATTTTCAGTTGTTGGTTCAGTGAAAGTCAATTTTTGTTGATCCAACACAGCTTTCATATTTCTGATAAAATTCTCAAAGCAGAAATGAAGGGGCTGCATCACCCAGACTTGTATTAGATCAGGCGATCATTTAGCACAGGCAGCATTACAACTTCTCTTGAAATTGATTTGACAACCTACCTCCTTTTGCAGCTCATCTGCTTGTCACCTTCTTATACGAGCAAAGGCACCCAAGCAGAAAATGTGTAGCAAGACCAATATTTGCGGAATAACAATTATCCTAATGCATGCAAAAACTAGCAGCATAATGCTCGAACACTTGGATTACAGTGCACTGTCACTGACAAACACTGGTGTCATTGACACAAGTGATTAGAAAAAGGCAGTCTCTGGAGCGTCTCGCGTTCCTAAAGGAGATGCAGTGTTTGGAGGAGGTGATAGGGAGATGGGGGATGGGGATGCCATTTCAAACAGCAATGATGATGTCATGAAATAGGCTCTTGAACGATGCCAAGTGCACCGTTGAACATCATTAATTAGTCTTAATAACTAATTAATAACTCCCCCTTTACCTCATACATTATTTCAAGTTCTTCAACCCTAAATACTCAATCAAGCAAAACACATAGCTCCCCAAATAATTATTTGAACCTTAACTTAATACTCTCATCCATACTCTAAACGGTTTCCTTAAATGGAAAAATCATTCAATCACTTTTTTTTCCCCTACAGCCCTCAGTTCAGTGCATCTGAAATTGGTTGCAGTTAATCATCTGACTAACCGATTAACTCTGTCTCTCTCTTTTTTTGCCCTTAGAACCTCGCCAAGCATACAATGTTACCATCATGTGCAACTGGATAAGCATTGCACTGGGGCATATTGTGAGTTTCAAAAAGCCGAAGGAAAGGAAAACTTCAAACCTAGAAACCTATCTCATTTTCAATTGTTTAACGTCATAAAGAAATCAATTTTCAAAGGTAATGGCAAATTTCCCCCCACCCATTCCAAAATACATTCTCATCTTATGTTTCCAGCAAAGTGTCACAATCTTTTTAAAGTTACATGAATATAAATTATAAATAGATGGTGATTTATAAAACTGAGCAATTTGTGTGCCAGGATCACAAAGGATAATAATACTGGTCTGACTTTTCTCCAAAAGTACAATGCCATTGAATGTGCCCAGTGTGCTGTCAGAACATTTTAAAAGCCACATAAAGATAAATCTGAAGAGGTTGTTCTACCTAACAAAATAGGAAGCTGCTACCTTTGCTCATATTCCTGTCCCCAGTCCTGTTCTGCACATTTGTGTTTACCAAAGCAGTCTGTGTTACAGAAAGACTCCAATGACGATCCGGATTAACACACAATCTGAATACATCATCTGCATGATAACTTGTAATTACGTACCTTTATCGTAACACATGGTACTAATACGGATTCTTCCTTACTTGTGATCTGACTCAAATGTAGGTGGCACTGGTCCTGATTATAAAGTTGAAAGAAGAAATTGTAATTCCTCTTGGGGGGTTGCTGCAGCATGCAAATTGAAAGCCATGCAACTTGGTGGTTTAGGTAGTAGATCAGTTATTTGCCTTTACATTTTTGCTTATGTATAAAATATATTATATCTTTAAATACATTTTGCTGAACTATAATTAGCCCTCATTAGTATTGTCTTATGGAGGAAATCAATAGATAGAGAATGGCCTTTTAACTGGTTAATTTTTACATTGTTCATGTCTCTGTCATGGACCTTTATTGCACTAGTTCTTGCAAAATTTGGCAACATTTCATGATGCTGTTTTTGCAAAAGTGTTTTAAACAGGTTGGTAACAAAGCCATATTTTATACTATACTCAAAAATACTACATGTAATGTGGTTATCATATCATATAAATATAGTGCAGCATCACCTACAGCCTCCTGACAGAACATTGACATCATTTTCAAAACTAAATTTTTAAAACAAACTTACTTACTTACTTGAAAACATATCGCGTATCTTGTTTTCAGTCGAGGGCAAAAACAATTGCTACAACAAGAAAAAATGCCTTTAAAAAGTTAAATTGAATTTGAGTCATTGCTTTTCTCGCATATTGTAACAAAAAAAAAGACAGTGCACTTGTCAATGTTAGAAAATGTACCTAGATATAGTAACATTCAATTAACTTTTAATTTTCAAATGAATAATGATATCAAATGAAACCTTTATGATGTATGAACTGACATTTATCAACAGAGCCTTGAATGAAGTTGCTGAAGGAATTTATATTTGAGTTTTATTAAATTAGCTTTTTGCTAAAGTCATGTCAGTTTATGTACGCATGTCTCGTTTTTTTCCACCAAACTACAATATTTAATGTTTGAGTTTTTGTTTCTGTATTTTGTATTAGCAGGAGTCTTTTTATTTCGGTTAACTACTTTTTTATCTCTGTCAATATATTTCATTTAGGTCATTTTAACAACATTGAAATACTTTGCAAGCTGTTGGAATCCATATAAATTTCCCACCATTAGATGTGTATTTTGCAGGTGTCTTATTGTGAATCCAAACAGAGGTAGAAGTACAGATAGGATTCATAAGATGCAGATGCTTGCTGTGAGTTGATTTTCAGAATTCCTTTGAAATTTGAACATTTTTAAAAACATCCCCTTTTAGCGATAGCTTATACAAATGGAAAATATTAATTGACTTTGAACTAAAAATCTATTTGATCAGATTTGATGGCTGTCTTGATTGGCTGTCCCC
This sequence comes from Fistularia tabacaria, assembly GCA_901007705.1. Lineage (NCBI taxonomy): Eukaryota > Metazoa > Chordata > Actinopteri > Syngnathiformes > Fistulariidae > Fistularia > Fistularia tabacaria. The sequence continues at coordinate 92,981 of CAAKHD010024393.1, forward strand.
CCTCCCCCCTCCAAGTTTGAGCTAGTGGTAACAAAACTGAAGTTAAACCTAAAGAAAAAGAATGTTTCAGTGACATTCTATCAAATATATACTGTAGATTGTTTTTTGAAGTGTGACAGATTATATCTTACTCCACAAGAAATCAAGTGGGATACCTGTAATTGTTGCAATGCAAAATAGGTCATCCATGATCTAACGTGTGGAGCTGACGCTTGATCCTAAAACCAGAACGACAGTCATATTTTTACTTTTGTCTCTGAATATAATTGTTAGAAATGTGCCATTGATTTTGTCTATGTGTTGGGGCGTGTTAATTAATTTAGCAACCCTGTCACTTAATTCAGCGTTTTAATTACAATTTAATTAAACAATGCCCAGTGTGAATTATGTCTAATCAGATGAATAGATTTTTCCAATTAAAGTGCCCTCCAGTCTGGAGGAGAAGGGGGAAAAATACGTTGCAGACTTGCTCATAAATCCAAGTATCGATTTGAACAAGAAGGTCGGGTGATTCAATAAATTTACCACAGGCCTCTCTGCCCATTACAACATCAATCCTGAAACAGAGTGAGACAATGACTGGGAGCAAGTAAGTTGATGGTGTTAGACAGAGTCCTGCTTTCCATCTCAAGTGAACGTCCTTTCACATGCCTAAGTTTTATAAATGAATACCTCATTATACGGACAATTATTGAGAGTATTACATGAGGTACAAAGCAGCCACTATGCACCACAATGTGGTTTGACTGACACACACATATATATTCAAATGTAGTAAGTATGGACTGTGATTTGCTGCATGCACTCTTATCTCCTGTAACCTTAATTATAAGACGTGACATTTCAGCCTTACTTAAAGTCTTAATCAAAATTGGTATTCATGCTTTTTACTCCAGGCAGCATTATTGTTTCTGACCAAATTAAATTTCAACACTGACAATATTCAATTCTCTAATTTCTATGATTTTGAAAGATTAAATGCAAACAAAATGAAAAAGACAAGACATGTAACACATGTAGTACCCTTTATTACTTAATTCTCCCTCTTCTTAAATTTTTATTGGCATGTCAATGAAGATAATCTCTATCTCTGCTGTCTTATTTCTGCCCCTAATCAAAGCAAAGTACAGGCATTTACATACAGCCGTAACGTCTCTCACGGAAACTGATTGACGCTGTCCTCTCCCACCAAATACAGCCCTCATTTCAGATGTTCTGTAGTGCTACCATCTACAATGCATCAAGAGAATGCATCACACTAACGACTATCATGGTCAATGTAAGAGCTAATTCAAATTAAGTTAGAAATAAATCAGTCGTTACCTCTCCGGAACCACAAAGATAGTGATTATGAGCAACAATCAAATTTGATTTTAGAAATCAAATTCCCACCCACGGGACAATATACTGCAAAATCAAGCCCATTAAAGTCCTACATTTTTTGATGCAGACCTTTGAACATTCAGATCAAGCCAAGTCTCTGTGTTTTTAGGATCACATTTTGATAAAATCATTAACATAACGGAATATTCCGTTCTCATGATGCACATTTGTCATTTCTGTGTATTGCAGTCACGAGCTGTTCAACCCCAACAAACTTGTCTTGTCTACCATGTCTTGGTAAAGCTGTCAAAGCTTGAAAACAGTAACACATGTAGGTGCTTATTATGAAGTGAGCTCACAATCACTTTTTTTTATTATTTGTCTTCAGAACCACTTTGTAAATCAATTGCACGTATTGAAATAACATATCACTTTCCTCAACAAAGACTCTCCTCTGTCATGTTCCTATTGGAGTTTACTTTTGTGTTTGCTCTCCTTGTTCCTGCACAAGGAACATGCAATGATGTGACTGCTGGAGTTTATTTCGGAAGAATCAAAAACTGTTTGCTTTGTTAAATTGCTGTTGCTTGTCTGTCTGGTAGGCACAAAATTACCAAAGGACCATAGCACAACATGTAGCCACGATAAATGGTCCACATTTGAACAATTCCTATAGTTTGAAACTGACTGTTTCAAAGCTTTTTCTTTCTTTTGTTCTATTATTGTGTTTATAATGGTCCCACCACCGTCTGTCAAACAGCAGAGATGGCAGTGAAAACTGTATCCATTTATTAGAGGAAAAATGCACCACCATACTTTTCAATTTATTTCCCTACCACTCAACAGTTACTACCTAACTCTTGGTAATCGGCACCTATTTTCAAAAAGGTATTTCAAATCGAGGTAAGATGTGGTCCAGTTAGTCAGCAAGGGTGAGTTCAGCATCTAGCTATTAGTTTGTGTAGATATACTACTAAAAAAGCAAAAGGTTAAAAAAGAAATGTGCTCGAAAGCCTCTATTGGTCACAAGCTAAGGCATACCATCTTTTTTATTTTACAAATGTCCTTCCAACAGCTGTTTATGCCACATTGCTCATATCCAGTAGAATGTAACAGAGTGTAAACATATATCGGAAAAAAAATATTTGAACTCCGAAAGGGACACATGAAGGGAAGCTCAATGATGACCTGAGCTCCCCTCTTGTTTCTGAGAGAAACAACTGTATTGTGCAGCGGCGAAAGAAAGCAGCCTACAGCAGGACCATTGATGCCAGCCCACAGAGTAGGAGTAAATGATGATCTGTGTCAAAACCTTCACTAACATCCAGGGGAGCAAAAACAGAATTTTTCACCTTAGTTTCTAAAAGCAAGTAATTCATCACCTTTTTAGAGGAGCTGTCTCTGCTATGACTTGTAAAGAAGGCAGATGAAATTGTTTTTCTGTGGTGACGTAATTTCTTAAGATATGTACATTGTTACATTAGTCACTTCCATTTTGACAAATAAATTCAAGCAAAAAAAAGGAAATTCAAAATAATTACAGTTCTTGATGTTTTTTTGGAGGCTTTGCTTTTGTTGCCAATGAAGTTATTTGTCACACCAACACATTTCAAGCAGCTCTAACAACAAGAAGAAAAAAAATACTTTATGATTAAAGCTCAACTTTGCGATATAGTAGGGATTCCCTGCATCTATTGGATAAAGTTCAAACATTACTTTTAACACAGTTAAATGCTCAGAAACTATTGCTACAGAATTTTGAATGTGTGTGTATATACGGTCATGTGAAAAATTAGTAAAACCCATTCAATAATCAATAATCTTCATTTAGAAATGTTCGCATATCAATGTCCAATCATGTTTTTATGCTTTTCTAGAAAAGTAAGTGATTTAATTGCAATTAAACAACAAAATTTAACATTGTTTTACACATAAAAAAAGACATGCACAAAAAGGGGTATTTCAATGGAGGAAAAATTTTGGACACCCTACCCCTCTCATAACTAGTGTTACCCCCTTTGGCTAATTTTTTGAAGCCTTTTACCAGTCTCTGACATCGATCTGAAGAAAGTTTGCCAAGCTCCTCAATGCAGAATTCTTTCAGCTGTGATATGTTTTAGGGGTTTCTTGCATGAACAGCATGTTTCAAGTCACCCCACAGCATCTCAATGGGATTGAGATCAGGGCTTTGACTTGGCCATTGCAGGACTCTCCACTTCTTAGTTTTTAGCCAGTCCTTGGTGGATTTGCTGGTATGATTTGGGTCATTGTCATGTTATAGTGTCCACTTCTGCTTCGGCTTTAACTTTTTTACAGATGGTGTCACATGTTCTTCAAGCATTCCCTGATACACAATAGAATTCATGATGGATTCTATGATGGTGAGCTGGCCAGGTCCTGCTGCAGCAAAGCATCTCCAAAACAAGATACTGCCACCTCAATGCTTCACAATTGGTATAAGGTTCTTTTCTTGGAAGGCTGTTTTTGGTTTACGCCACACACGTCTTCTGTCCTGGTGTCCAAATAATTACATCTTAGACTCATCTGTCTAGAGAACATTATTCCAGAAGTCATGGTCCTTGTCTATGTTCTCTCTGGCAAACTTCAATCTGGCCTTAAAGTTTTTTTCTTCTTTTAACTCATAATTGGCCACAATCTTCTTTCTGACGGCATCAGACAGCTCTTTAGATCTCATCATGGCTCTAACTTTAACACTTCAACAGTCAGGGGCACACAAAACTAAATCTGAGGTTCAAATAGGGCAAGGCTTCCTTAACATGCCTGGTAAGGATGTTCTGATCATGTGCACCTGTGTGAGATTTTTAATCATTTTAAGTGGGATAATATGTGGGGGTGTCCTAATTTATTCCTCAACAGAAATTGCATTCTTTTTATATTACATTTCACAATAAGTTTTAAAAAGAATGGGCGGCACAGGCCAGTGACTCCTGGAGCCAGCACCGGGGGGCACAGGCCAGTGTCTCCCTGAGCCAGTCCCAAGCCTGAATGAATGCAGAGGGTCACGTCAGAAGGGGCATCCAGCATAAAACTTTTTGCCAACACTAAATATGCAAGTCAAACCTATGAATCTCATACAGGAACGGTTGAGGCCCGGGTTAACAACGACCGCCATTGGTGCCGATAACCTACAGGGTACCAGTGGAAATTGGATTAATGTGGGTCGAAGAAGGAGAGGAGAAAGGTGTGCTCGGAAGCAGAGAGAGAAGAGGAAAGGCAAGGGTCTGGGACTGAGAGAAGGGACTTTGAATATTTGGACGATGACAGGAAAAGGTAGTGAGTTGGTTGACATGATGCAGAGAAAGAAGGTGGATAATAATAATAATGATGATAATAATGTATACTTTACTGCATTTAACCCATCATGGATAAACCATGAGCAGTTGGCTGCCGTCGACCAGCGCTAGGTGAGCAGTTAGGGGTTCAATGTCTTGCTCAACAACACTTCGACACACTAGGAGGAGCGGGTAATCGAACTAGGTTCATGATTGTGCAACGTAAAACCTGCTCCTAAGCTTCTAGCCTTACTACCTCATTGCATCATTGCATGTGGTGGAAGCTGAAAAGGGAGAAGTGTTGTATGGTACTCAGGGACGAGTTGAGAAAGGCTCTGGGTGGTCAGGGAGAGCATCCAGATGACTGGACAACTCCAGCCAATGTGAGCAGGGAGACAGGTAGGAGCGTACTTGGTGTGTCGTCTGGAAGGAAGGTAGATAAAGAGACCTGGAGGTGGAATGAGGAAGTGCAGGAGTGTATACAGAGAAAGCGGTTAGCAAAAAAGAAGTGGGTCACTGAGGGGACTGACGAGAATGGACAGGAGTACAGGGAGTGAACAATGAATTGATGGGAAAGAGTGAGCAGCAGTATGGTTTCATGCCGAGAAAGAGTACGACGGATACAATGTTTGCTTTGAGAATGCTAATAGAGAAGTACAGAGAAGGTCAGAGGGAGCTGCACTGCGCTTTTGTAGACCTAGAAAAAGCATACGGCAGGGTGTTGAGAGCGGAACTCTGGTATTGTATGAAAAAGTCTGGTGTGGCAGAGAAGTATGTTAGAATGGTGCAGGAAATGTTAGCTGTCAGACAGTAGTGAAGTGTGCTGTAGGTGTAACAGAGAAGTTCAAGGTGGAGGTGGGACTTCATCAGGGATCCTCTCTGATCCCCTTCTTATTTGCACTTGTGATAGTTAGGCTGACAGATGAGGTTAGACAGAAATCTCCATGGACCATGATGTTCCCAGGTGACATTGTGATCTGTAGTGAGAGCAGGGAACAAGTTGAGGAAAATCTTGAGAGGTGGAGGTATGCTCTGGAAAGGTTAGTCGCAGCAAGACAGAACCTATGTGTGTAAATGAGAGGAATCCGGGTGGAACGGTGAGGCTACAGGTGGAGCCTTGTGGAGCTCAAAAAGGTGGGGGATTTCAGGTACTTAGGGTCAACAGTCCAGAGCAATGGAGAGTGTAGAAAAGAGATAAAGAAACAGGTTCAAGCAAGTTGGAATGGGTGGAGAAAGTGTCAGGGGTTCTATGTGATAGAAGAATATCATCTAGAATAAAAGGAAAGGTTGACAAAACAGTGGTGAGACAAGCAATGCTGTCTGGTTTGGAAACAGTGGCATTGAAGAAAAGACAGGAAGCTGGAGGTAGCAGAGATGAAGATGTTGAGGTTCTCTTTGAGAGTGACAAGGATGGATAGGATCAGGAATGAGTCCATCAGAGGGACAGCATATTTTAGATGTTTTGGAGAGAAGGTCAGAGAAGCCAGACTGAGATGGTTTGTTCATGCACAGAGGGGGAATGGCGAATAGATTGGTAGGCGGATGCTGGAATTGGAGATGCCAGGCAGGAGGTCTATAGAAAGACCAAAGAGAAGATTCATGGATGTAGTGAGAGAGGATATGAAGGTAGTTGGCGTGAGGTGAGAGAGGAGAACACAGAGAATAGGGTTAGATGGAGATGGTTGATTCGCTGTCGCGACCCCTGACTGGAAAAGCTGAAAGGAAAAGAAGAAGTTTTAAAAAGGCTTTTCTTATTTTTTGATTGTTTAGTTATATTACTTGGATCCCTCAGGATCATTGAAGTTGATATTAAATGTCCATATGTCCAAATATATTTTGAAATATACAGGCTTTCATAGGGTTTCTATTTTTTTTCACATGAATGTACTTGTTTGACTACTTCTTCTTCTTCTTCAGTCTGGTTTCCACTACTCTTTCCCATAACTTCATTGTATGGCTCATCAACTTTATCCCTCTATAGTTACTGCAATTCTGCACATCCTCCTTAGTCTTAAATGAGCACCACCACACTTCTTCTCCACTCTTCAGGCATCTTCTCCCTCTCTAAGATCCTGTTGAATAATCTAGCCAGACACTCTGCCTCTCCTGGACCTTTCCTTACCTCCACAGGCATGTCATCTGGACCAACTGCCTTTCCATTCTTCATCCTGTTCAATGCCCTCCTCCCTTCACTTGTACAAATCTCTGCTACTTTGTGGTCTACAATAGCCTCTTATACCCTTCCCCCTCTTTCATTTTCCTCATTCATCAGCTCTTCAAAATACTCTTTCCATCTTCCCATCATTCTTCGATCATCTGTTAATACATTTCCCTCTCTTTCCTTAATCACTCGGACCTGCTGTACATCCTTTCCGTCTCTATCTCTCTGCTTTGCCAACCTTTATAAATCATTCTCTCCCTCCTTACTGTCCCAACCGAACATACAAGTCATCGTATGCCCTTTATTTTGCCTTTGCTACCTCTAGCTTTACCTCACGCTGCATCTTCATGCACTCCTGTCTGTTCTCTTCAGTCCCCTCAGTGTCCCACTTCTTCTTTGCTTCCACTTTCTCTGTATACACTCCTGCACTTCCTCATTCCACCACCAGGTCTCCTTATCTAGTTTCCTTCCAGACGACACACCAAGTATTCTCCTACCTGTCTCCCTGCTCACATTGGCTGGAGTTGTCCAGTCATCTGGAAGCTCTCCCTGACCACCCAGAGCCTTTCTCATCTCCTTCCTGAAAACCATACAACACTCCTCCCCTTTCAGCTTCCAACATTTTGTCCTCTGCTCTGCCTTTGTCCTCTTGATCTTCCTTGTTACCAGAGTCGTCCTACAAACCACCATCCTATGCTGTCTGGCTACACTCTCCCCTACCACTACTTTGCAGTCACTGATCTCTTTCAGATTACCTCATCTATACAAGATGTAGTCTACCTGTGTGCTCTAACCTCTGCTCTTATAAGTTACCCCATGTTCCTGTCTTTTCTGGAAAAAAGTATTTACTACAGCCATTTCCATCCTTTTTGCAAAATCTAGCACCATCTGTCCCTCTGAGTTCCTATCCTGGATACCAGACCTGCCCATCACTTCTTCATCATCTCTATTTCCTGCACCAACATGTCCTTTGAAGTCTGCCCCAGTTACCACTCTCTCATACCTGGGGACATTCTGCATCAATTAAGATAACTCATTCCAGAACTTTTCCTTCTCCTCTAACTCACATCCTACCTGTGGAGCATAGCCACTAACAACATTGAGCATCACACCTTCAATTTCTAGTTTCAGGCTTATAAGTCTATCTGACATTCTTTTCACCTCCAGAACATTCCTAACAAACTCCTCCTTCAAAATAACTCCTACTCCATTTCTATTCCTGTCAGTACCATGATAGAACAACTTAAAACCTGCTCCCAGGCTTCTAGCTTTACTACCTTTCCATCTGGTCTCCTGGACATACAGGATATCCACCTTCCTTCTCTGCATCATGGCAACCAACTCTCCACCTTTTCCTGTCATTGTCCAAATATTCAAAGTCCCTACCCTCAGTCCCAGACTCTTGCCTTTCCTCTTCTCTCTTTGCTCCCGAACACACCTTCCTTTTCTCCTTCTTCGACCCACAGTAGCCCGATTTCCACTGGAACCCTGTAGGTTATTGGCACGACTGGCGGTCGTTGTTAACCTGGGCCTCGACCGATCCGGTATGAAATTTTTAGGTTTGATTTGCATATTTGGTTTTGGCAAACGTTTTACGCCGGATGCCCTTCCTGACGCAACCCTCTATATTTATCTGGGCTTGGGACCGCCTCAGGAACACACTGGCCTATGCTTGTTTGACTACAGTTTTTTGATATTTTCATTTCAGTCTTTTAGTCTATTATTATTATTATTTATACTTATTTCTTTTTATATGTGTTTGTTCAATGCTGGATTCATTGTGAAACATTGTAGATTGTGGAACACTCAAAAAATACTGACTGTTAAGGTGTTGTTTCTGGGAAAGGGTTTTGAGGAAAGAGGACCTGAGAGTTTCCCCAATGCAAAAACCATCCACTCAAACATATTAAAATAGACAAGACATTTTTAGTGTCAGATTAAGTTAAACATGCTTCCAATTTTCATTCAGTGATTCGTCTGATACCATAAATATAAAAAGAGATGGTAAAATTACTTTCTGCCTACATTGCTAATGTTTGAAATATCTCATTTGAACACAAAAATTGATCATGTAGATTTCTCATTAGCAGCAAATTAAGATACTCTTACAATTATTGAACAGCATGTAATACACATAGATGTTTGGATGCAGAGAAAATTGAAGTGAAAGTCTGGTTCTTCAATCCTCACTTCAGCCTGTCATGCTTACGGCCTTCTTGTTTGCTAAACAAGGCATTTTTGTTATACATTCTATTTTTATCTGTGAGCACATTTCGTGATGATGGGTAAGCCTCCAGACCCATACCTAGCAGTGTCTGCACCCTCGCTATTCCATTGCAACTAAACCATACAATTCAGATTCAAATGCTCCATGAAATACTTTTTTTCTGAAATGATTTATCAATTACGTTTAAGTCAAAAGTAAAGATTTTATTATCATTCAAAAGAAAGTTCATATATTCAGATAAGAATATATAAACTTTTGAAATCTGCCTTTACATCATGACCAATGAAAGGTGATGTGAAAACTATTGATGATTTGGTTGCCATGCTTCAGTCAGAAGATTGAATATTTTAGGAGATTTGGTCCTTGAAATCAATGTTTTTGAAACAGGATTAATGGAAGAGAGTAAGGATGTGAGCTTCTCTGGCAAGGGCCAAAGTGTGAGGGTTGTGCTACTGATTCGTGGGTGCTGTCTTCATCTGCTGTGGTCAGAGCTTTCAGATCTGTAGGTACAGTGACAGGGTGACCAAAACTAACCTATGCATTTGGTAAGCAGCAGCTTGATTGTTTCCTGTTCAAATTTAGAACTACAGCAGCTCAAGTAGCTGAGAAGCTAATGCTAGTTATGATACAGAGGCGACGTTATACACAGAGCATATCAGTTGATAGGGTATGGGGCATTTATGGTAACAGATTGCTCAGTGTGTTTTGTGAAGTCTGTGCATTTTTGCTGGAGAGAGATGCAGTATTCCGCCTCCTTTCTCACAGAACTTAAAATATATGCTGCAAAGTCCTGCTTCCATAAACCTCAGTACACCTTCAGTGGTCCAGTGGAACTCATTCAATGGGTCTTGAATCGAGAAATGGGAGCATCCAATATAAGGCAGATGAAAGGGTAGAGGTGTGTCATGAACGCCTATATTTCATTTATTTATTTTTTTTCTCAAATTTTCAGGTTTGAGGTGAGTTCTAAAAGTCAAATGCATTTATTGGACACAAAGTACATCAAAACAGCCTTCCAGTGAAATAGAATATAAATCCAAAGCACAAGTAACCTCATAGATAATTTAAAAGTGAAATTATTCCAAGAGATACAAGAGATAAACAAAGACTTGCATGCTTTATTTTCCTGTTGAGCGGTGGATTCAAGTTACCCAATCTGAACTAATCTCTGGGATTGTCAGAAATGAAGTGATTATTCTTTAGCGTTTACAAAAATTCTAATTTTTGATGACCTTCCAGTGGGGGCAAAATGTTGAAATGTAACCTGGGAAACAGTATCTCCTGAAGCCACCATTCTTCCTTGCACACGATGACATTATAGCCGCCCGTAATGAAATCGACCAGCTTTGGGCACTCTATCTCATTTGCAGTCATTGCAGAATCTCTGGAGATGGACTTGATGTGTGGATTCAATGTGTTGAGTGTTTTATCGGCAAACAATGATACAATGCGTTGTGGTCTACCACAAGCTGTGCTTCTCACACATCAAGTGGAATGCTATTAGAGAACACTCGGAGCGAGGAGGGGCAAGGGGGAAGTCTGGACAATGTCTCTTTGCACCACCGGAGTTGTGCTGACTGAGCCATTCTGATAGACAGGCCATGTCTGAATTCAGAGCTCGGCAAGGTTCAGGAACACTGCATGACAGCAGCAGTGTTTGCCAATGGGAGAGGGCTATAGAAAAACAAGCCCGCAGCATCAGTTCACTGAGAGCTGTTCCTTCAGCTCACTCTGCAGGACAAAGAATAAAGGATGTGGAAAGAACAAAACAAAACATCAATAACATTTATTCCAAAATAGGCTTGCAGGTCCTGTGACCCTATGTGTAGGATAAGCGGGAGACAATAAATGTATGTATGTATGCATTGATTTGGTTGTTTTTGCTGTGTTCCATTTTTCATTGTGTTTTTTGTAAATTCTTTGGCCCTTTTAGACTAACCATTGAGAAGCTTGGCATTCTTTAGTGGTGATTTCAAATATTTTTGCATGAGGTCTACTCATGCTTTCAAGGATTAGATATTTGGTATCCCTATTGTCCTTCATTAACTAGCTGATTGCCCACAGAGAGACTAATCAAAGACATACCCATTTTGCTAATCAATGTATTGTCCGATAAGCACACTTTTATGAGTTTCATACTTTAGATGAAGGAGGTGAAAATAAAATATTGCCCTGTCCTTCATTGTCAAACTCGAAGAGCTCTGTGCAAAAAATGTTGTGACTGACAGTCTGTCAGTCCCACACCTCTGCCTACATTGTTAATAATTAATCACAGTTAGCTTTTTCAGGCTGATGGAACCAGGCTGATGGAAAACACCACACACACACACTGGAGATTCAGACTCGCTTGTGCCAGTGGTAAATTCATGAGTTAGTGGCTATACTGACAGAGACTGTATAATCTGCAGTATTAATGGTTGCATCATATGACCTCAAAAGTAGAGACAATGAAAGATGTTGATGTTCTACAAAGACATTGCACAGATGGAGCTCAAGTGGCATCAAAGTAAACTCATTGTGTGTAAATCAAATGCTTATAGTATTTTGTAACCACAAGCAGTTTGGCTCCAACCAGGAAGGAGCTATCAATTCAATGATGTCTCCTTCCTGGTTTATTGTTGAACAGGCGAGACAGTTTTTCTGCTGCAATCTCATTATTTTTGACAGTCAGGAGCAAGAGGAAAAAAAAAAGGGGAAATAATAAATTCTAGGATGCTGTCTAGTGAGCGCTAGGAACTACATATTAATACATACAAATGATGCACTTATTTTGCAATCAAAAGTGCCTTTGATACAGAGGCATATATGTGAAGTGTATTATCAGGGTTTAGAAGCAGCTGTGAACATTCGGATTTAAAGTTTAGAATCCAAGCCAAGCATTTATTGTTTGTTGATTGTGCACCTTACTGTTACTGTGCACTTTATTATTGTTTTATTAATTTCATATCAGCGTGGGAAAGTGAGAAACATGACAATAAAGCTGCCTTTGACTTTTGACTTTAACAATGGCAATTTCACTAATATACATAATATGAATAGTTTGTAGTGAAACCACTCACGAGCTTCAATTTTTCCTACATTTTTAAAATGTTAGGAGTATAATATTTCTTTTAATTTTCTTGTGAGGTCTTATTAATGATCTTTATTTGTTTTGTTTTTTTAACTTTGGCTTGTGCATAATGCAGTTATTGAGTTTTAAGATTTTCCTTCAAGAGGACAGAACTGCATTGAGCTGTAGTGCTTGAAATTCAAATGTTGGCGTATGAGAAAAGGATAATAATGGAGAACATTTTGTAAGGTGATACACAGCATACAAATTCCAGGCAGCAAACAATTGTTCACACAAATGCACTGATTAGTGTAACAATATATATTTTGATGCTGGAACAGCTTGCTCTGACGTCTGGAAATCACTGCTTGCCCGGAAAGTAAAATCAATTGCAACCTTCATTACAGTCAAGCAAAGATGTCTATTGACACATTCAGATTTGCTGAAAGTGAAATAGATATGTTGGACAGCAACACATTGTGTGTGTGTGTGTGTGTGTGTGTGTGTGTGTGTGTGTGTGTGTGTGTGTGTGTGTGTGTGTTTGGTGGGTGTGATAACATTACACAACAGACCAACGGAGGAGACAACTCTTTCTAAGTATTACAGTTAGAAGACAGCATTTGTGTAAATGGATAGTCCAAGTTACATGACCTTAATACATTACATTAATCTTTAAACACAGTTGCACAATTACTGGTGTACGATGTACAACGACCCCTAAATGTTGTGATATATTATCCATTCGTGTCATCATAATTTTAGCAAATACCTCTTTTTGATCTATTTTAGTCCTACCAGGACAAATAGAATTGCATTGGAGAAAACAATTAAGATTGTACTTTATTGATTTCCATAGGGGAAATTCCACATACAGGATATTTCTTGTAAGGTTTCTTATTCCTAACACGTTCCAGCACACAAATCTGTCTTTTTTCATGATTTTTGCGTTGGCGGATGGGTTGCGATGTTGTGGGGGCTGGGGGAGGAGGGGGATTGAGAAATACAGTTGGCACCAGAATATGTGTGGGCATGTGAACTTGGCAAAGATATGTTAGAAGTGAAATTCACCAACTCTATTGTCTCCTGAAGGTTGTACATTACGGAAGTTTTTTTTTTTAAATTTAATTTCCAAAGGGAGGATTTGTGTGGAGCATGCAACCTGATTTGTCCTCTCTGGATTGGCTCCATTTTTTTTTTTTAATCTCCAACGGAGGCTAGACTTAATATGAAATGCAAGATCATTATTAGATTGGATTCTCAAATGGGTGAAATTGCATAATGGGTACTATTCAAAGGATTTAAAAGCATCTCTCAGTCCTTTCAAATATATGAATTATGCTGACACTCAACATGTGTGGTTGAATTACCATCTACCTGTTTCTTCCTTAATTATAATAATTGGATAATTAAACATTAATGGAAATGAAAACTGTGTTCATCAAATTCAAATGCCCTGGTGCAATTTAGTTGTATTTGGTTACATTGTTATTAATTTGGAGAATGACCTTCGATACACAAATTGGGATTTAGTAGCAGTTGCATTCAAACCAATTCAAACCAATGATATATATAGAGATAGGGATATTTTGCAAATTGTGCCCTAAACCTAATCATATTACAAACCTGTTACAGTATCTTCATTTGTGGAAAAAAGTGTTTAGCAAATGCACAGATTACAGTGATTCAGGTGGCTAAGACAAGATATACACCTTGTTTTTTTTGTCATTTTGTATTTCTCGGTCTTCCTCACTACCCTTTTATTTTGTTTTATCTGTGCTCTTTGGTAATTACCTGTAATCATGCAAACTATTCTGATGACCCTTTTTTTTCTTTTTGTTTTTTTCCATGGATTAATTTTATCAAGGACAATTCTCAATGGGAAGGGAAAAAAGGGGAAAAAAGAAAAGGGGATAGAAAGTGTCTTTAACAAAAATTAGCTGAACACTCTAGGTCTTTATTTCCTCCATGTTTTTTCTGGTGTATGATTTTGCAGAAAGGTACATGTGTGGAGGAACCTTTGAGAGCAGGATTCATAGGAGTAGGGGTCTGCTGATGCATGCTCATGCCTCTTTGGGTCTCAATAATTCACATTGTCAGCTGAAGAGCTGGTCCTGTGCGCCAACCCAGAGCTGTCTCTCATCATAACACACAGCCAAGAGCCTGTCAGAACAGATGAAGCCACCAGCTCAGCACTGTCGAGGAACATTGAGCTGTAATTCACATTCTCCTTCCCCCGACAGGCCTCACTAAATCCTGGTCCTGCCATGAAACACTGGCGTCTGATCAAGAGAGCCCTGTGTTGAAACCACAGGAGAGCAACAGAGCTATGAACAAGATTCGTAATGATTGACACACCCTGTCTCCCCATCACATGGTATTGGCATAGATAATTGGTAAGTTCCCTTCAACACCCGTTCCAGTGTTTGTCAGTTTTACACTGTTCAATTTTACACTGTGAAAAATGTATACAGACCCAACTCTGAACTCTGCCTTTACAAAAGCTATAACCTATAGTAATCCTAAAACTGCAGTGTGGTACCAACTCAAAGCCTTCACTTCATAATTGAAACATTTCCCTATGTTCCTGCTCTGCTAGAACACAATCTAACTGATTTTGGAGTAAGTTACAAATATTGGGGGATATTGATTGCCTTCTGTATGCACCCGTATCACCTTTTAATTTCTGATGTTAAAAGCACCAAAGTAATTTGCAAAGAAATGAACAAAAGTGTCTTTCTAGAGACAGAGACGTCAACCACCAGAGATAAAGCCATGTTATAACACTTGTACAATTGACAATAATTCCTGCATGCACTCAGGCAAAGCAGTTGCACACAAAGGAGCAAAGTTGGGCAAACTATGATGAAAGGAGAATAAATCTGAATTTTAGCATGAACCTTGGATTTGTGCGATTTACTTTCAGTTGTTTGTATTTTTTTAATCATAATTAACTCATAATACTTGCTGTTTATTTTTCTTGATTGTATGGTGGTTGTCAACGATTTTCATGTTCAGGGACCCACTTTTAATAAACAGAAGAACATTATTTGAATCAGCTTTGCTGAAATTGACCCTTGTGCTTAACTGTATTTTGGTTGGGATGGCATTTTCTAAAAACTAAGTCTAACTACCCCTTTGTTATTCTTATTTCTACATTTTGTTTTACTTTCAGTATTTGGTTACTTTTCACAGTGTAAAGTGTGAAGGGCTTAAAATTAGGATTAATATGCTGAATACTGTTCGGGCCCATTTCCAGTAAACTAGCAACACATACAAACATATACAGATATGCATTATGGCCAATAATGTTGTATGAACAGCATACAAACATTTAAATCGAATATTCAAGGTGGAATCAGATGTGCTGTGTGTGTATGTATTCTGTGTTTGCTAATTTTGATTCAAGTAGAGCAAATGTTAGATCCGATTTAAATGATTTTGCCAGGGGAAAAGCATATTCAGAAATCCTCATAAAGCGGCGCGATTTGTAGAGACACATTTCAGTAATACAGGGTAAGATCACCCACCCTTGGTAATAACCATAAAGTAGATATATTGCCTCTCTGACAGTGTTAACATCACAAGCTTGTTAAAGGGTGAAATCTTAGCAGGGCTGTTGTACTGGAGTTCAATGGATCTAATGGGGTGGCCAGAGAGTGTATTTTTCAGTTCATGGATTATTCAGGACGTACCAGTAGTGTGTGTCAGAGCTAAATTTCTTGCTACATTTTTCATGGGACAAATTGTGTTTTAACAATATCAAAATTAAACTCTAAAGAAGTTGTCGAGGATCAAATGAACGTCTGTATGAGATCAGTCAACTCAGGGTAGAGAAACCTCTAAACAATTAGTAGGGTGGAATTTTAATGATCTACACATTCTGGCAGATGCACAGAAAAGCTGAAAAGCCCCCTTGTTCATCTTAATGTGAAAAGATTCATGTGAAAGAGTGAGAATTTTAACACCATCAGCATACAGAATCCACATCTGTGTTGTGGTGGCTTTATTAAGCCCTAATGAAGAAGAGAGGATGTTAGAGCCAGTTCAGGGATTTCTGGTGCCCAGTGTCAGACCTCATCTATGCCACCAGGCTATGTGACTGGCTCCTAGCCTTTCAGAAAAATTCAGCTACAGACTGAGGAAAATCATGTCTTCAAAGCTGCCAGCTACAAGTAAGCTCATCAGATGTATAACCTGTATGAAATTAACAGTGATTTCTGATAAATATTTTTTTCAATTATTGGGTACAGATGAATGTGCAAGAAAATACAAGTTAAATAGCAAGTGTAATTTGGACTAGCAGGCATAAATGGATTGCATTACATAACATTTTTATAATGTAAATGGCGACACCAGCCATTGCCCAGAATCCTGCTGATACAAATAATGAGTAGCTATTTAATTGGTCAAAGGTATGATACAAGAGAACAAATTAAAGATCAGAATAATTATCAGCTTATTATCATGCATCATCCACCCAGCTTGGGTTGATTCTAGATGCTGCGTGATTTCGCAGCACTGTTCACTGTCATTCCCATCTGTTGTACAATACTAAACCTAGAACTAGGGTGCCCATGATAAAAGCAGCACACGGGCCATATTTGATCATAACACATAAAAAAAAAAAAATCCCCAAATCAACTATATGTTGTCTAGTGTTTCCTAAAAGCTTAATGATGAATAGCCAGAAAGACTTGCCATATGCTTTTTGGAAATTGAAAAATACAAATATGAGAGTGTGTGCCTATGAAGCCTCTAAAATTTGTCATGACATATGTGACTATCATAAACTGTAGTAAATACTGATGGTCTACCTTATCTCAAATTTATTTCTTTGGAAGGGAGTCATTGCTGTCATATGCATTTTTGAATGTTTATGCTCAACATAATAATCCACTGTATGAGTATCATATTCATGTTTGAGACCTGAATTGGTGATAAAGTATTTACCAGGTTTCAAATCAGTTCAGAGCCTTTGGAATAAGCTCCACTTGTTTTATTCAGAGTGCTAATTAGAGCATCCATCAATGTCTTTTGATGACATTTTGAATACAAATGTCCTAAAACTTGAGCTCTTTGTGTTTTGAAGGAGAGAACACAGACTCTATTATGTGGTTAATCATCTTACAACTTATGATTCCAATAGATGCTTTGTATAAGTTTTTCTCACTCCTCAAATGCAGCGGTTCCCAGACGTTTAGGGACAACCACCTCTTAACAATATCTGGTGGAAAGTACCCTCCATACTCTCTCCTTTTTGAATATGCATTAACAAGATATACTGTAGTTCTGTATGTTAAACCATTATGCTAACTTAAGCACTAACCGGATTCATATCCTAACTAACTATATCTATGTAGATATATATGTATATGTATCTCTGTGTGTGTGTGTGTGTGTGTGTGTGTGTGTGTGTGTGTGTGTGTGTGTGTGTGTGTGTGTGTGTGTGTGTGTGTGTGTGTGTGTGTGTGTGTGCGCGCGCGTTTAAAAATCTAATATTTTGTCTATTCTTGTGTGAAGTTTATGATACTTTAGAAGATACCTTTTT
>CAAKHD010024393.1:110601-143101 GCA_901007705.1 Fistularia tabacaria
CTAACTATATCTATGTAGATATATATGTATATGTATCTCTGTGTGTGTGTGTGTGTGTGTGTGTGTGTGTGTGTGCGCGCGCATCTAAAAACCTCATATTTAGCCTATTCAAGTGTGAAGTTTATGATACTTTAGAAGATACCTTTTTGTGCCATGATGAAATATTACAACTGGCCAATTTTAAGTTGAAATGCCAAAACTATCATTTATTTCAAATTAAAAACAATGCATCACTATATCTGAAGTTGAGGCCTTCTCAAAGACAAGTTTTACATCTGGTCTGTTGTGGACACATACTTTCTTCATACAAAATAAGAACTTCGGAATGGTGGGAATGAAAGCTTGTGTTGTGTCTCCAACAAACATTATATATATTTCTAAGAAAGACATAAATGACTTTTAAGAAAGACTAAGGGTTACACTCTTCTCTGTTTCAGAGAGTAACATTTGCTCTTGCTCCTTGCTGCAGGGTATGGTAATTGAAAGAACAGGATTCCTTTAGCTATCAATTATGGCATGACATTCTATTCAGAGGCTTGGTGAGGCAAACTGCATCTTTTCCCAGTGTCACAACAAATCACAGCCAACAATGGGAGCAACACAATGTGTAATAGAAATCTGTTGTCAAGTGCATGTGGCATGTTGAAGATTTTGCATTAAGAGAAAGTAGATTTTAAGTTTTAAGTTTTTTAAGTCAAGACCCGTCGAACATGCTCCTCCCAAGTAGCTTGGGATTTTGATACTACTGATATAAAACATATATGACGAGTAAGAGGTAATTATCACTCAACAACACGGTCCCACTGATATCCAAAAAACTGCAAACTTCAAGTGTCTTGAACGAATTTTGTCGCTTGCAATTTGCAGACATCAGGTTTAGTTTCACAGGCAAAATAGACTTAATTCACAGCTGCAGATACAAAAAATCTGGACAGTAAATTCTGGTTTCAAATTAAATGTGTTCAATTAAGCATTTCCTGCAAGCTGGGGTAATTGTAGAGTACTTAATACCCGACGGGAATAATATTAATTCCCTTGGGAGCCAATGAGGCCCAGAGCACTTCCATACAGAGAGCACATGGGATTGATATTTAGCAGGTGATAAAATATGTGGAGTCAAATGAATGAGCATGTTCTTATATACTAACTAAATCTGAGTTTTTCAAAGGTAATCAACTCCACAAAATGTACCTTTCTTATTAATATGCATCAGTGAAAAATTTATCAGCTTATCTTGCTTCTTCTATATGGCTGCAGAAGATTAGTTGTTCCCGAGGATTTTTTTTGTTGTATACATTTTTGTTTGTATACATGAATGTGGCAACACTTGACGTGATTTAGGTATCCAACCCAACTTGAAAGTGGATTTTTTTTATTCTATTATCTGAGTTTTGGGTAATACTTTCGTAATCTTAAATTATAAATACATTCTAACAAATAGGATAGGATGATGCTGAGATGCTGACATCTCTCGGGTGAAACATTGGCACTGAAATCCTGCATAAACGATTACATCTCAATAGAACTTTACATTTACACCCAATTAATCTAGGATACCATATTCCATACAGTGCTGTGAAATTCATTTGCGTTCTGTCATTCTCCAATGAAGACGAGTACAAAAGCATCAGGATGAACAAGACAATGATTCAGTGCTTTGATTACTTCCACAGCCACTTCACATCCCCACTGTATCTGAAAGGAATTGTGAGATGTAGAAACTTCTTTTTCAAAAATGTTCAAAAACATTTTTTTTGTCAATGGACAACTAGCTTCATGTCAAGAGTCTAGACAGTTACATACCGAAATTCGACACCCTTACCTCAGTGTCTATAAATGTACTCGTTGTTCGGCTGCATTTACCAAATTTACTAAATGCTACTGTGATTTGTTATTGTCTCTTGAGGAAAAAGGAATATAGGTTGACAATACAAATAAAAAATGGATTTTTCATAGAATTAAAGTCGATTCCTTAACACTTTACAATCGTCTCCTTTTGTAATGAAGAACTTTTTATTTTTTTTTTATTTTTAGATTTGACAAGCTAAGACCGAAAAACCAATTATCTTTTTTGCTTGAAGGCTTTCTTGTTGAAAATAACCATTTTCTTTTGGTAACAAAAGATGATGGACAGCGTGTATCCTGAGTTAGGTAGCTTTGTTTATGATTCAGCACCACCTTTCTTAGAGCTATGGACAAATTGATCGGAACATTTATTTTGCATCATGTTTTTTAATGATCAAATGCGCCACTGAAGAAGCCTACAATTAAGCATGTAAAAGATAATCTATAACCGGAAGGACTGATGAGGTGCATTTGCTGATGCCATATGTGACTAATACAAATTCAAATTCCAGTCCAATGAAATAAAAAGATAAACTAGTATTAATAATTAAAAACAATAACACAAAAATCACAATGTAATTAGACAGTTTGTCGAAATCCTGTCTCATTATAGTTTCAACAGGTTTATGTTCTACATTTTCGATAGTTCCTTTCACATTATATCCTTTAAGTTTTTACCTGATATTCATAATGCTTCCCATAAAAACAAATATAGAGAAGAATACGCAAGAATACAAATGCACACGTTTGTTACATATTAGATACCAAAATGCTGGATTAAAGTATTTGAGCTATTGTTATGAATGTCAGCTTCGGTTCAATCATGGCAGAGGGCTTATGAATCCAGATTTAAATGACTGACCCTTTCAAATGAATTAATTTACTAATTATTTTTCTGAGATACATTTGAACACTTGAATCTCAACAGGGCTTGCTGTGTCATGCTCCAGCTGTAATATAGTTTTCTGCAGTTTTCTTTGCAGCTTCATATAACACTGTGCCCATCGCAGCCTTTTTGTACTGATGTACCAATTTAAACATAGCATATTCCCTTGGTGCATGTGCTCTTATTAGATTAATTCAGTAATATGCAAGGGTAAATTCTATGCTGTGGAACTTCAGTGTGTGGAAAAAAAAATAGTTGAAAAAAAATAATTTAGAATGTAAAAATGTGACAGATTAAGCAGCCAAGATATCTGTCACTTGAGATGAAGCTGCACATTTCCAACAAAACATATTCAATGAGAATGAGGCAGTTTTTTTCATTTGTGTAGCTTCCCTAGGCTTGAGAATACAGCAGAGGGTGGGTTGAGCAAGGATATTAAGATTGCAAGGAGGAGAGTAGGTACAAGTCAACACAGACACAACTAAAGGCTATCACAGTTAAAACGTTAACAAAACAAAATTAATTCAGCTCACACATAAGGAGAATGCTGATAAGATAAAGTTGAATTACATCCCTTATTGTTTGCTCATAGGGAACTTCTGATTAAAAACAAACATAACTCGAAAGCATGCATCAATGGAGAGGTGAGAAGGCTGCCCCTTTATAGGGGTCCAGGGCCTTGCACAAGGGCATCCAACAAGTACTCAGAAGGTGAACGGACACCTCTCCAGCCATTAGGCCACACTGTTATAAAACACCGTTATAAAATTATAAAACATCACATACACATACATCAGTGATGGTGTAACCCATTTTATCTTTACTTTCTGTTTGAGAAGACGGAATTAGAATAGTTTTTTCGTAGCAGCCTTGGATGCAGGGAATGCAGGAGGCTCATCCCAATTTTCAAGGTTCTACATCATTCTGCAGCTCTTGAATTGTAGCCTCGTCACTCAGCATTCAATGAAGCTGTAAGTCATTGTTACTATTATTTTTCGAGCATATACCAAAGGCCTTGTCCTTGAGTGCCTTTTTGTCCTGCTTTAAAGGCTGTGTCTGAAGGGAAGTAAGTTGTTCATCAGGGGTTCAGGCTTGTAGCTGTGGCTCCTGGGCTGCCAGAAAGATATGTGACTTTTCCTTGTATTTATGTATCATCGACATTGCAGCCGGTATGGGTTATTTTATCAAATATTCATATTAATGTGTAAGAATGATTCATTTGTTGCACTGGACTGAGGCGTTTGATATGCTGTCCCTGAGATGGATTCAGTTTTATCTTACAGTTTTCCAACCTCCATATTCTCTCTGAGTACCATACGCTAGCTGGTTGTTCTTCTAAACATGCACATATATTTGATGTCTTCACAATAATAACACTCTCCCTTTAGAGAAATGTGCTGGAGACCTCCAATTGTACACAAGGAAAAAGTCCTATGGGCCAAGAATCATTTAAGAGTGGGTTGAAGTATCAGTACTTAGGAGCGAACAGTACCTAAAGGCCACCCTAAGCCATACCATGTACTTCACTTAGATACCAGCTCTTTGCTTTCATGTCAAAAAGATAGTAAAAGTTTGATCTGCCTGCCTGATTCAAATTTCTCTTTCATTCTCTCTCTTTCTTTCTCTGTCTTTTTTCAGTGTATGTGTGTGGATGCTTGTGTGCTTGAGAATCTATTGTCATACCCTTCTTTTATTTATCTACTTTTTTATTTCTCCTGTAATTTGATTCCTCGGTTTCACCAAATTGAAGGCATGCTGGTACTGCTGTGGGCTTTCATATGCCCGAAAACAAAGTAAGAAATAAATGAAACCAGAAGGAAATAAGACAATTTGTTGGTGGAATTGAAACAGCAGAAACAGAGCGAGACTTAAGAACAAGGATATTGCCTAAATGGATATTGTATGTCAATCAAACTGTGATAATTACTTTTCATTAAAGAAATTATAAAATATAAAAAATGTAAAATGTGCTGTGACAACTATCGCTGGATATCATTCTTAGGATATATTTCATGGTCTTAGGCAAAGGTCTTTTCTCTCCTGAATGGATTAGCTTTCATTATTACTATACATCTCTGTACTTTCTATTCTATTGTTTGTTCTTTAGCACCACTGTCTCTTTCTGTCTCATTCATTGTGAGAGTACGATGGAATGAAATCAATTGAACAATCAGACAATATGAGGAGAGAGATCATAGATCCATGCAAATTAAATACTAGGATAATTGATCTTTGGTTACAGGTGGGCTCTTGTTTTGTTGATTGAACCTATTAAGTGTCATCAAAATGTCCTCTTCAATGTTATCGTCCATTGCAAGGAAGTTGATTTAGGATATTTATGAAAAATATTAATATTTATAAGCTAAAAAGAAACACAAAAACAGAGACCAGGAATGACTGAAAAAATATCAGAATTGAGTCACTAAAAGTTAAGATTATTAAAGGGTTTAGTTAAGTGCAGAGGTCAGCAGCCCAAGTAATTGGTGCAATGGGCAATGAGCAACAGCAACACAAAAATGTAACTTATCACAATTGATTCAGAGCAAAGAAAACCTCACCTGTCAATTTAAAGTTAAGTGTAACTGTTCAAAGTTCTTCTGAGGAGCGCCATCATGATTCTTCAAGAAAAGTGTGTTTTCCGTACACCTTCGCTTGTTGTTAAGGTTAACCAGCTGTACTCCACCACTGCCATACCTATTTCTGGCCAAAAGGCAATGCTGCCAAGTCTATTTTAACGGCCGTAGTCAAATTGCCGACTAAAGAAGAACATGGGGACAAATTCAGCAAACAAGTTCTACCTGTGGTCAACATGAAAGACTAAATGTAAAGAGAGATTTTTAGTTTTTTGGAAAGCAGCATGAGTTTCAGTTTACACGAACCTGTGCAACCAGGTTGTTACCGCTGTTAACTGACAGTGTTTTTTGGTCTAAATCACGGGACGTGCAATGAATGTCAGCTTTTAGACACATTTTCTTGAAATTCATTAATCACAGATTCATAAAAGATGATCGTCCCATTCTATGATTGTTGCTGCAATGGTCATTGCAATGCAAGATATAACGAGATAGAAAGAGAAGGTAGCCTTGTGGAAAATTTGTGAAGGAGTTTAGCTGATTGCAAAAAGTGCAATTAACCCTCACAAGCTTGGTCCTATCAGTCAAAAGGTTAGGTATCCAGCAAACAATATTAAATTCCAGTTTAAAAAAGATTAGCAGCCTCTGCACTAACAGATGTGGCCAGAGTCTGCGAAGGACAGCCTTGTTGGGTTTTTTTGTGACATCAAGGTGGCCATACCAAAATATATTTTGATAAGAAGCATCCTGCACACCTCTGCCAGTCTTGTGAGCAAACTTTAGGGGTTCAAAGGGTGTCTCCACCTGGGATAAAAAGACATATTTCTCATAAATTATTGAAGTGTCAAAGCTTCTGGCTTGAACTCATTTGGTGTTCCTTGATTTTCTCAGTAAGGGATACATTGTGGACTGTTTCCATACCCGAGGATCCAATAGTTGAGGTGATAGAGCGCCAATAAAATCGTAGCCACACACATTGCACAGGTCTCAAGGACATGACAGAAGATATTCCCATAATGTGAAGTTCCCATCTTTTTGGTCAATCAAAAGTGTTGTCACCAGTAGCACCAGTTTTCTCCTTAAAAGCACCTAAACTCTTGAAGAGGTCATGATTGTTAATTCTAATGACATAATTTAAAAAGAAATCATCAGAAGAAGGGTCACCACAGCAAATGATGTCCCTCCATCTAGCCCTATTCTCTATATCCACCCACCTGGGTTTAATCAGAGTTAAAACTAGATGGAGGTGGATTTTTCCTTGGGACTCAGTTAGAAATTTCAATTCTTTCCATTTATCCTTTAATCTATTACTATCAAGCATAGCTCGAGTTTTATCTCTGGAGTGGTGAGTTGTCTTTTTGACATTTGACCTGATCTCCTGACCTAATCTTTTTACCTAATGCTTGTTTCTGTATCCTCCTTAACATTAGGCAATAAAATGATGAAAAAGATTTTCTAATCAAAAACCAGATCTGTAACTGCCGATCAGGGGTGTTGAGTGAGGCTGATGGTCAAAGTCTAAACAATATTCTCTACAAAATGCTACAAGTACGAAAAAACGTCGAAACTGTCAGAGGATTCCTTTAACGCTCACTGACTGGTTCCGTCAAAGCATTTGTGCGGGACTAGAGAGGACTCGCGCAACTACTCCCACCAGTTTAATCATACACTGCAAGTAGATGCAACATTTGGGGTTGAATAGGATCTGACCCTCCACAGATATGTACACTACTTTGTTACTGAGCCATAACATGTCTGAATTGAAAGGTTGATTTATTGATAAAACATGTTCACTTTTATCAACTTGTAGGACAAAATCTCACAGTTATATCTTTGTGACATAAGTACACCAGTAGTGGTTGATTGAAATGTCTGTAACATACTAAGGATTGTCATCGCTTATCATTCTGGTACAATGGGGTTGACAGAAAGAGCTCTTGTGGATGGAGCATTTCATACCCTCTTGGCCTATCCCATTAACAGGAATATATATCTCTTAAGCATGGAACTCAACGGACAGCTTTGAAATCAATTTATAAACTATATGTATGTTTGTATGTAATCCCCATTAGATATGTAACATATTTCCAGATAAATTATAAGTTATAAATGGCATAACTAAGTAAATGAATAAAAAATCAAAACATTACAACCACACCATAATTACAATCATATCTTTTTTTTAATCAAACAAATATCCACATTAATGTGTCCCTCTTTTAACCAGCCACTGAGAAAGACAAAATTGTTTACATTAACTGAGGCTGCTTGCAATATACTATATGTGGTGAAGTGGTTCTTTATGCTGGAAGGGCTTTGGTGATAAGAAAACTCATGCCAACTACTCTGTCGGTTGTATGAAGAACAAAGGTGTACAAATAGCCAGATTTTCAAGTGAGCATAGCTGTGTGTTTATCCATCTCACTCACAACTCAACAACACTTCTACGACAGCCTCTCAGAGCCAAAGTTCATCACAACCTAGTGCCCAGTATAATCAAATTAGTTAACCAAAATGCTAACTGAGAATTAAATCCAAGTAAAACAGGATAAAAACTCACCACTGAGATGGCTAAAATTGTTTGTTGTGGTTTAAAGTTGCCCATCTTGTTGAGTTGGTTCAAGATAAACTGATGGATCGAGATAAACATGTTAATTTTGACAGTCCTAATGCAGTTGCGGCTCCTGACAAAGTTATTGGCGCGGGGGCAACTTTTGCAATGATGACTAAGGTGACCTAGTAAATTTATTGTCTAGGTGACTAGACAATTGTCACAATTAATGTTTGATTTTGTAAAATGACATACCATTGTAACCAATGGGTGGTGAGATAAACACAAACATGTTCCCTCTAGCGCATAAGCTACAAGCAATTTATTTATCCTGAGGGTTACTTCCCAGAACCAGCCGGGATAAACAAAAATCCACTATGCAGGGACCATATTTTTATTTTATTATCTATGACCCTCCCCATACTCTTATCAACCCTTCACCTTATTAACTCTTATAAACAACTCCAATATAATTCACACAAACACAACACTGCAGAGTAACACGATGAGCAGCAATCCCACATCGATGTGAAATGGACAAGGTTGGATACTGAATGCATTTAATGCATCAGGAGATGCAGAGAATAATATTACCATCGCTGTGCCAATCAGCGCAAAGGATGTAGAACATCATACTCTTGGTGGTCACCAACCTAGAAAATACTTATTTTACCATAAAAATAATTTAAATAATAAATTAAAAAAATATATTCATACTGCATATCCGTGGTATATCTGCGATATGAAATCAACACGAAAGTGGAACTGTGATCTGGCGAGGGACTACTTTACATTGAAGTGATGCCTTTTCTTGGCCTGACCAGGATACATAATGACGAAAGCACGTATTTGCAAAGCCCTCCTGGAACCCATAGGGAATGCACTGAAGTGCCTGTTTTTTGAAAAAGAGGGAAAAAAAAAGGATTTCACATGAGAGTCTATGAGAGAAGTCGGGGAAATTTCAACCTGACTGGAAATCATGGCGGTTCCCAACAGAGCAGCACACTGATTGGACATAACATTCAGAGGCAGCTACAATGTTCAAAACTAATGTAACAGCAGTAGATTTTTTAAAATTCCCTACATTTCCCCAACTTGGTGGTACATCATCCAGATTGCCCTTATGAAAAAACGACAGATACTCTGTATGCTGAGATTGGAATTTTTCTCTTGGCTTTTGGTGTTGCTTAATTGATTTGACAAATTGCACATTGAAAAATTTAAACATTCATTAATTTACCAAAGCTAGACACAGGATTAGAAACACTCCTAAAGTATTTCTTTGAAAGCTGTCTGTTGGCACAAAAATCTCTAACCTTCCATGTACATTCTTTCTCATTCTACAGGCCCACAGGGCACTTAGACTAGAGGCATCCCAGCAGTCCAGCCTGTTAACTTCCAGCTACCTTGAATGGGAATGAACTTTCATAAAATTCACAGATATTCTGTTACCAAAATAGAAGAATATCTAAAACGCACATGTTGTTGGTGTAAAAAAACACAAATGTTTTTCATGTAGTTTATTAGGAATCTATTTCTGCTATCTTTTAGTTTTTTCCACAGAACCATCCTCTGTATATTTCACAATACATTGAAAAATATTTGCACAGACACTAAGGGAGGCTTTTAATTTTAATTATATAGCAATAGTGTGGATAAGTAAATTCCTCCAATCTTCATTGGAATTAGTGTTAATTTCACATGTTTGGTTTCGGTGTGACTCAGAAGATCTGTGCAGTATGTGGTGAGACCTAAGAAACTCACCTTAAAGAAATTAGATGAGACCTATAATCTAAGGAAGACTGGATATGTGAGTTCCCTAGTGTATTAACATGGAGCCCAGGAGAAGCATCGGGTGTTTGAAGCAGAAGAAAGAGTGGGTGAACCCACTTAAGGTTGGGGGAGGGAACTGGGGCTGTCACCCCATGTGCATCAGTAGCCACGATAACAAATTCATCCCAGGTATTTCAAAGCGACCTTTGCCTGAGCCTTGGTTAATGTTTCAAAAAGGAATAAAGGTTCAAGAAACAATAGGTGGAGCATGTCCCTTTTCATCATTAATTCAACGGTTTGAGGCAGATCAGCCCTTTCTAGATTCCTGATAATACAAATGCAAGAATAATAGAAAAAGAGGAGCGTTTTTGAGTAATTTAAGCTAATGTCCATTTCGTTATCATTGCATAATATTATAATATATATATTAATAGGATTCGACGACTCCGGTAAGACCAAAGGTGGAGGTTTGTGCATTTTTGTCAACAAAGCTTGGTGCACGGACTCCATTACTCTTGGGAGTCACTGCTCAGCCAACCCAGAATTTCTCATGGTTAGGTGTAGACCATTTCATCTGCAATGGGAGTTCACATCCACTATCATCACCACTGTATATATTCCACCCGGATGCTAATGCCAAGCTCAGAATGAATGAACTTCAGGCATCCATTAGCAAACAGATGACCACCAAACCCCACACTCTCCTCCACGCCTTCTAAACAGCGCTGGTTGCTGGCCCTGACGGCATCCTTGGACATGTGCTCAGAGCATGTGCTAGGCAGCTAGCTGGGATTTTTACGGACATCTTCAACCTGTTCCTTGCCCAGGCAGTTGTCCTAATGCGTTTCAAATCCACAGCCATCGTGCTCGTGCCGAAGCAGTCCAGCCCAAAGTGTCTCAACAACTACCGCCCAGTAGCACTCACACCCATCGTCATGAAGTGCTTTAAGCGGCTGGTCCTGGCACACCTGAAGGACTCCCTCCCACTCATTCTGGACCCACACCAGTCTGCCTACCGCAGCAACAGGAGTATACATGATGCAGTTTCCGCAGTGCTGAACTCTATGCTCACAGACCTGGGCACCCACACCACCTTTGCTCGATTGCTGTTCGCTGACTTCAGCTCAGCTTTCAACATGGTCATCCCCTCCAAGTTAATCACTAATCTTGGTGACCTGGGCATCAACAGCTCCCTCTGCGACTGGATTATGGACTTTCTGACCAACAGAACACAGTATGTTATGTCAGGCCACACCTGCTCCACTTCCATCACACTCAGCACCAGGGTGCCACAAGGCTGTGCGCTGAGCCCATTCCTTTACTCGATTTTCACTTACGACTGCAGACCTGTTCATGGATCCAGGTTTGGGGACGATACCTCTCCTGGAACACCAATACCTCCAGCCTCGTCAAGAAAGCTCCTGTTCTCGCTGAGGACACTGAAGAAGAACCACTTGTCTTTGGCTGCACTGGTGAGTTTGTAGCGCTGCAATTGAGATCATTCTAACAAATTGTTTTTCAGTATGGTATGGAAACTGCTCTGTCGCCGAGCGCAAGGCACTGCAGCGGGTGGTGAAGACCGCCCAACGCATCACAGGAACTCCACTTCCAGCCATTGAGGACATCCAGCAGAAACCTTCTCTGTATCGAGCTTGCAGCATTCTGAAGGACGCCTTCCACTCTGCCCATAGACTGTTTTCGCACCTGCCCAAGGGAAGGCACTACAGGAGTCACCGGATGAGGACCAGCAGGCTGAGGAACAACTTCTTCCCCAGAACTGAATCCTTACTGAACTCTTGCCCCCCTCCTTCCCCCCTTACCCCTATACGCTACCTCATTCCACTATACCACACCCCAACAAAAACACTTCACCCTGTCCAACGTCCAACCAAAACTCCAATTTGAGCAAGTCACATCCAGAATGATGAAGGCTGCCTGCATGGAGCATGCAGCACTCAAAGCCTCCTCACAAACTGACCACAGACTGCTTTCCCTCCTGCCCTCAGGCAGTCCACAGACAAGGACCAGCAACTAAGGAATGTCCCCTCCTCCCCCCCAGAACTGTGTCCTTACAGACTCTTGATGACCACCACACACCACCTCATTCCACTCTCCTCTTCTATACTCTCCTCTCATTCACTACCACTGCACCACCATAGTTTTTATCACATTTAATGCATACATCCATCTGTTTAATAAGTACATATTAATCAATTTGTATATCACTGCTGTATCACTAACATAGCACACCGTGTCAGACTGTTAATTTATTTACCTTTTTTACTCCATCTGCACCTGCTGCTTTTTTTGGACTTCTGGTTAGATGCTAAACTGCATTTCGTTGCCCTTTACTCGTACAGTGTAATGACAATAAAGCTGAATCTAATCTAATCAAATCTAATAGGATTCAAAAACAAGCTCAGAGAATTGAATTATTCCTCAGTTTACATCACCTACCTTCCAGGGCACAAATGAACCTAATTAAAAAAATTTGATTTAGGTTTTTTTCATTTTTTGTGTCATTTTTGAGGTGTAGAAGTGATACATCAGAGCTCAAATATAATGATTTTCAAAATTCAAATTTCGACTTGTCCTAATTAATACAATTCCTGAGTCAATTAGAATAATATGCAATAAATCAGTAAACCAGACCAATTCTTGTTAAGGACTAAAGGAGTAGAGGAGAAGCATATCTTTATGTAATGCTGTGCACAGCATTTCTTTTTGCTGCCTGTTCTGAGAATCAGCCTGGACCAAAAGATCAATATGTTGACTTTAAAGGGTAAGTTCTGATTGTGAGTCTTTTACACTCGAGGAGTTAATTTACTTCTTCGACCATACAGATGCCAAACAATTCAACATTAATTATTTGACTCTTCTGGAAAACTGGACAGATTGGACAGTATATACAGGCTACATATGACTAAAATGAAATGATATCATCCATCGATCCATCCATCAATCCATCGTCTGCCGCTTATCCTGCAGTCAGGATCACGGGAGATGCTGAAGCCTACCCAGCTGTCATCGGCAGGCGGGGTACACCCTGGACTGGTCGCCAGTCAATTGCATGGCCACATCTACGGACAAACAACCATTCACTCACGATGGCAATTTTCCCAATCTTTCCAATTAACCAGCTACATGTTTTTGGACACTTGGAGGAAACCCCCACAGACAAGGGGAGAACATGCAAACGTCACACAGAAAAGTTCCCTTGTCGGAATCGAACCAGGGTCCTTCTTGCTGTGAGGCCAAAGCACTAACTATGATCCTGTGCCAGTGTTGTATATATGAGCTTGAGGAGGCAGGTAGTGACCACCTATGATAACTGACAACTCTTTTTAAATATCATTTTATATGCACAATTAGTTTTTGATATAATGGAATGCGGTCCAGTATTTGAGTGTGGGGGTTCAAAAATGTGATTAGCTAATCGGTTAAATAATTAAAACATTTTATGCTTCCTTAATATTCACTGGGGGTCTGGGATATACTGTCCAGCTTTCTACCACAATTGCAAACATTAAATTCATGTGCTGCTATTTATGGAACTGAAATTACCATTCTGAAGCTCCCCAGTGATATTTATGACAGTATTTTCAAGTGACTCCAAAAAAACATTTAGCTTCATGTGAAAAGCAAATATGTATATTTCTACGAAAAAAATAAAAAGAACAACCCAAAAGAAAAAAAAAAAATTAAGACCAAATCATTCACTTTTTCCCGTGTTTTTTTATTTCTTGTTTCCTGTTGGGGGCTGGCTCTGAAAGTCTTTCTCTGCTTCAATACAGTTTTCAGAGTGATGAATGAAGCTCAACTCTGATCACTCTTTCGCATGTTGTTCCCTGGCCTCACAGGGCAAGAACTAGCTCATTAATACACCTCAGTGATTAATCTTCAAACGTCACTCCCGAATCCCTTTCCATGGCCACATAAAAAGGCACCCTCCTAATTAATGAACACTGATGGAGCATCTATATTATTAGCAGGTGCTGAGACTATGTAAAGAGCGGTGCAAATGCTGAAAATAAATTAATCATCTCAACGGTGATAGAGACCCTTGTCCGTCTTTTCCCCATAGAAACCCAATATGAGTTTGTCTTTGTTGTTTTTCATCTTTACTGACTTTCTTTTACTTTGGACAAACAAAGCTGTAGTCCTAAGTATCATCGTGACAGAAGATGATGATGATGTTAAAGAGCAAAGCTTTATATTTGCATTCATTATGAGACAATTATTGCTATATCTTATATTCAGATTGACTCTATGGTTCACTCAGTGCACTGCATGGTAAGACTGAAATGTTCTTGCTTAATTAATGAAATTTTCAGTGTAAATCAGCTGTGACCTTGCTGAGGGATAATAATAGTGTCAACTCAAATAATGTTGTATGCAGAGTAGAGTGAAATGAACAGCCACAAGCGCACTGGCTTTCCTCATTGTTCACTATTAATGGGATCCACATGTAAATGTTTGACTACTCAATATAGCAGCTCATTATATATTAATTTACCACCGCTGCTTCAACAGACTATGTTGCCCTACTGATCTACCACCATGACCATTCAGAGATTACACTACTTACGCATTTTACTTTGACCTCAAAAAATGTATTTTCTTTTTTTTCCAAATAAAACAGTGTCAATACACTGGCAGATAAATATGCATTGCATTCTGTGTTTATTCTATCTATCTATCTATCTATCTATCTATCTATCTATCTATCTATCTATCTATCTATCTATCTATCTATCTATCTATCTATCTATCTATCTATCTATCTATCTATCTATCTATCTATCTATCTATCTATCTATCTATCTATCTATCTATATTCAGGCCATTAAACCTCTCCAAACCTTATCTATTATTAAAATAATAGAGAATAGACAGTGGGGCTCTTAAGGAATAGAAATGTATCAACTTATTTTGAAAACTAAGTTCAAATCACATCTCTAAGAAATGACCCCTGGTCAGAGAAGCATTCACCATTCTAAACAAATTCGTGTGGGGCTAATGAGGGCTAAAATGCACCGCAGAGACTGCAGAGCAAAGCTGTGCTTTGATGAATCGGGTGATTATATTCTGACACACTCCTTTGCTCTACAAACCTGGTAAGATCTCACTGACTAAGAATGTCTGTCTGCCATTGATGCATGAATTCTACAAGAAGAGGAGCATTCTGCTACTCTTGCCTTAAATTACAGATGGAGACACTTTTAGTTTGATTGGACCATACTGTGTGCCATCACTTGCAAGGTTATGAATCTCATTTACACTTCAAATTTTACTTCAGATCTCTATTTCATTACTGAGTGGCCAGATCTAAAGATCATATGGTGGCAATTGACAATGATATTAGGATGCACTTTATCAGAGCTTTGCGAGGGTCTGTAAAATAGAATTAAAGGGTGGAAATGACTGGCCTAAAAGATGTGTTGTAAGTGAATTCAATTTCACCATCCATTACCGTCTTGAACAAATGCAGGCACATATGTCTGCATGCAAACACATATGCACACTCACACACACAAGAACATGCAAACAGAATGGTGTAAAACACTTTTTTCTAAAAATTGCAACATTTCTATAAATTCACAACCTAATGGCAAAAAATGCCATCATCAGATAACATACTATAGCCCAATAAAACAACAACAACAAAGAAAAATGTAAATGTTACAGAGAGAGAGTGGTTACTGTTTAGGAAAAAGGTGGAAAGCAGTTCACTGTGAAACCTCAAGAGTGTTTTGTGGGTTAATGCCTTTCTCCTGACATTCTCCCTATGTGGTAGTAAATACGAAGTAACTACATTCAGAGTCAGTTTTTTTTTAGGTTAATTTTGAGCCCCAAAGACAGAGGGAATCCTGTTTGCTTGTATTGATTTGCCTAGTCCTACAAACAAATGTATGCTTAGGTACAAACATCTAGGTCTCAGATTGTCATGAAGATCCCTCTTAATTTAAATCTTTATGTGCATGAGTAGTGCACTTTTTCTGAAATTTCTGAAAAATAGGAATTTTGATTTATTTTAGTGATTAAAAAATTGTGTTGTTAAACAGTTTATTGTGTTTACCAAATGATAAACATGGTTTGCTGGTTAAATGGAGGATCCCTTTGATGTTGTTATTATTCCAGCTACATCATGTGTGTGTTAACTGAATTTGAAAACTTTGTTGAACAGGTCAATTCTGAATTTAACCTTTTTTTTCTGTTACAATTGCCAAAACAGTCCAAGCTATGACATAACTGACAGGGCAGATTGTGAGTCAGTGAGTTCAACTGAAGACATTTATCAGACCTCTGCCTGGAATAAACAATTTTATTAAGTTATAGTTTAAAAAAAATCCAACACAAATTCACAAACAATGATTAACATGCACAATTTTAGTATACAAGACAAAATAGTTACTTTTCAATATGAAAATGCATTTTCTACATGTCAGTATCTCACAGAGATCATTGATTAATACACCAGTATTAAGGCTGGAGAACATACTATATTAAAGCAAGGGAGTGGTCATGGCCATGTTGAAAAATTTGCAAGCTATTTACACTGCACTTGGTACACTCCTATTGGGTAACATCACAGAAACCAGTCAAACCAGTTCAATGAGTATACACAGATATGTAGTGGTCTTGTAATCAGTACATGTCAGTTGCTGTGCAACATTATTTTTCTCTTTACTCTGCAATCAAACTCAGCAGATGTGTCCATTAAAAGCATGAATAGAAAGCAAAACTAATATACAGCTAGTATTATAAAAAAAGAACAAGAAACAAATAAACTGTAACTGTCAGCCAAAGCTTTTACAATGTATCAGATTAATTTCAACAGCATATAAAAAAAAAAAAAACAGACTTAAAATAAAATCCACTGATAGTCCATGGAAGGTTTAGGATTCATTAACCCATTACAGTTACAGATTAACAGAACAATTTCTTTGATCATAGTTTTAATTACTGTTCTTTCATTTCTAAATCCCTGTTTGTGGTGGTGGTTCCAGTTTTCTTTTAAAAGTTCTTTTTATGACCACAACAGGAGCATTACAAAAAATAAAATAAAACATGTATAATACATCTCTGAATGTAGGGCACGTGAAAGTGCAAGAGCAAACGGCTTACTGCTTAAAGTGACGTGTGATATACACACAAAAACCTTCTTCTTCTTTCTCTTTTCATTTGTATGCATTTGTAAATGCGAAACCACATCCTTGTGTGTACCAAGCACTACAACCACATTGCGCATCCACCTTACTGCAACTACATGAATGATTCACTCTTCAAATGTAAAGAAAAAATAGCAACATTGACCTCAGACCTGTTTTTGCCAATTGCCTAACTGTTAATCACTTTGTCAATAATGCACTTTATTATACTACTTTTTATGTCCAACGTAACAGTGGATAAGCACAGACTGAAAGACGCAAATATGTTACAGATGTGCTACTTAAACACAACATTGAAGCTGGCTCGGAAAATTATGATTCAGCAAGAAACAAGCGATAACTCTTGCAGTGCATTTTGTTCCTAATAAAAAAATAAAAAAATAAAATGGGTCACCATAACTATATATTCCTTAAAGTACAATGCAAGAAACTACATATTTGTTGTTACTGTGTGTGTTATGTTACGCAATCCCAAGATGATCATCTTCAATATGGTGACAAAAGATAAATGAATAAATGAAAAAACTATGACAAACTACCTCTGCATCAACTGATTGAATCATTTTCAAAAACCAAACCATTGGCTTTTCATTGGGCTATAGGTCAGTCAGAAAAGTATTTGGAGAGGGGAATGTTTTTTTTATACAATTGTGCCTCTCTACACTGCTATGACTTCTTCTTCTTTTTCTTTCGGCTTTTCCCTTTCAGGAGTCGCCACAGCGAATCAACCTCCTTCATCTAACCATATTCTCTGTATCCTCCTCTCTCACACCAACTACCTTCATATCTTCTCTCACTACATCCATAATTCTTCTCTTCGGTCTTCCTCTAGACCTCCTGCCTGGCATCTCCAATTCCAGCATCCGTCTACCAATGTAGTCCCTATCCCTCCTCTGTACATGGCCGAACCATCTCAGTCTGGCTTCTCTGACCTTCTCTCCAAAACATCTAACATGAGCTGTCCCCCTGATGGACTAATTTCTGATCCTACAACAGATTTTATATTATTTCATCAAGGTGTACTTTGAACTTACACTTTTACTTTTTATTTAAGGATTTTTTAATGAATTATAATGTACTCCCAGTGAAGGACTCACACCTATATTTACATATAGCCACTAATTTTCAGAGGCCTCAAAGTAATTGGGCATGTAGCTTAATTGACAGTCGTGCTTTTTCCATTTAATTGACTACAGAAATGATGATGAAAAAGGGACTGACTGGAGAGAAATGACAGATTATGTAACGCTTAAATTAAAATTTGAAGTTGTCATTAACTGAACCAAATTTCATAAACTATGTTGTTGTCAAATTATGTAAGGCCTTTCAAGTACTCTACAGTATTTGATCCTTAAGGCTTATGTCGGTTGACACATCTTCCCCAACCTAAGTCAAATAACTTTCATATCAAATTTGTCTTCTTATCGACTTTACAAATTATAAAAACATCCCACCAAATTTATCATGGTAGTATGGACAGTAAAAAAAAATTGGATCAACAGTGACTGCCTGAAGTATATTTGTGTTCAACAATAAATTAAAGCCTGTGGGGGGAGATAAAACTATTGGGCAAACTGGAAAAACAGTACTGTTTAATAGGGAGAATTTACATAATTTCTAAATTATAGCTAATTCACTCTTTTGCTGTATATTGTATTCATACTAAAAAGTAATTTGTCGGTAAAAAAGTCAAGTAGAAGAAAGCATATGGTCGAGGGAGAAAAAGAAGATAACAAGAAAGCATCATTTTCTAAGTGTATCACTTTGCAGTGAGTAGTGGTGTGGCAACTTGTTGTGAATCTTTGGATACCAAATTAATTTTCAGGGCAATATTATAGCCATTAGCCATGATATTGACCAGCATTGAGCAAGAATTGCAATGGTTTGATATTATCTTGTCTATTTCATAGGCAGGATGTAGTGTTGGATGTGGTGTTTTCTTGAAAGTTAGACTGCCAACATGTCCATGTGCATTTTAGGTGAAACGAGGATTTTGTGCCAAAACTCAAGAAAAGTTGAAGGGGACAACTCCTGTACTCCCTTTTTGGCCATGCAGCATTGCTGTCTCTATCAGAGGAGAGTTGCAATTGCACTGGAAGAAGCCTGCTGAAAAAAAGTAACTTGTTGTAACTGGCGTCTATGAGGTTAACATCTCTGAAAATATAGCTGACATGACATGTTCGTTTTTGTTTTATTCTAATTAGGGCATGAGAGTAAATCTAAGTTGCCCTGGGGAGAAACAACCTGCATGTGATTATTTCATTGATCTAAAGAGTTCCTAAGGAACTTCTCTCCTGAAATTTGTGGAGTGACCTGGCTTTGAAACATTTTAAGCATGGAACCTTGTGTACATGTTCAGTGTTTTTTTTTTGTTTGTTTTTAACAATAATGGAATCAATATCACATTTCAGCTCCAAATTCATACCGTCATTTGTAAAATACATTTGTTTCTTGTAAAAACCTAAAAAACAAAAAAAAAATAAACCAAGATTAATCTATTTGATGTAAAATATCACTTAATGTAAAAAATATAAAATAAAAAAAACAGAACAAGTGCAATAAGAATGTGGTCATCAGTCAATCAAGCCACTGAAAATATGACAGCTGTAATAATGGGGCAGAAAAATCAATAACCCATTGACTGCTCTGCAGCAGTATAATCAACAAGCACCTGGCTTTATGA
This sequence comes from Fistularia tabacaria, assembly GCA_901007705.1. Classification (NCBI taxonomy): domain Eukaryota; kingdom Metazoa; phylum Chordata; class Actinopteri; order Syngnathiformes; family Fistulariidae; genus Fistularia; species Fistularia tabacaria. The sequence continues at coordinate 130,085 of CAAKHD010024393.1, forward strand.
GGCAGGGAAGGAGCGGATAAGACAGCCTGATTATGTCAGCCGTTTGGACTTATACGAGACCTCTGAGGTCTACACACCTGTTCAGACAGCTTAGTAAGGACATTGAGTCACCTTGCATCAGTTCCTTGTGCTTTCATTCGACTTCAAGGGTGGGGAGAGGGTACAATATATAGACAATGACAGTTTATATGCTAATGACTGTACACAGCCCAAAGTTCAGCAAAGGCACAGCGATGTGTAGCAGCCCATTTGACTTGTCCTTCCACATCCGCATGAGCACTGTCAGGATCATGATCATGACACTTCTGCTCTTAGTTGGGTGGCTTTCACTGTGCCCCAAAAAATTAAAGAAGAAAAGCAGCTTCTTCAGGAGAGAGGCAATGGTCTTTTGTTACTTTTCAGTCTTTATCCAATATCTGGTTATGTGGTGGAGGCAAATAGACAGCCATGCCTCTCGCTCCATTTACAGTCCAGGCTATTTTACACTGTTTCGGCACCAAGTATTCTGTTACCTTTACAGCCCCGTAAATTAAATCGCAAATGCCATGATCCATTTATCACACCACAGATTGTAAATACCAGGTGCATCTCAATCCACTACAGCTTTCATAAAGCTACCAAGCCTTTTTGTCTTGGGAGCTCCAGTGTCTCAATGAAATTTTAATCAACATACCCTTTACAGTAATGGATGTCATCTATATTCAATAAGGTGGCATTGCCTATCCTTTGTCTCAGATGCCTTACAACAGAAAAGTTATCTTTCGATGACGAGATGTGTTTTTTGAACCAATACTTTGATGGGGAGGGAATGTAGAAGTTATAATGCTAATGATTTATCGATAAATTGATTTAAAACTAACTTAAAATTTGAGATTCAGCAAAGGCACTGTTTTTTGTCCATTGTGCACTGGGTCAGCTGGTCACCTGTTGTTTAGAGGGTGTTTGTTTTATAATTTGACTTTTATATTTTACGCAGGTCATCTGAATACAGAGAGGGAGCAATACACATGGGAATGGCTTGTCAAAGTAGCACTGCTGTCTCTGTTCTCTACAATCCCAGCTCTTTCATCAGCGTAAGAATGCAAACTGGGCATTTATTATTTAGGCGTATGAGAAAGAGAACAAAATGCCATGATCTATCACAGTATTACAGAAAGGGCTTTAAGCTCTGAAGTGGGCAGCTCTGGGGCAGATCATACTGTATACCATCAGAATGCAGCGATTAGTCATTTTTTAAGAACTGCTGATCAATTTAGAATGCATCCTTTGGAGAAGACCTGGTTAAATCTTGGTAGACAAGTTCAGTTTTTAAAAGGTTACTAATGGTTACTCAACACGAGAAATCTAATTAAAGGCTGACCTTTTTGTTGAGACACTGGTCTTAGAATGATAGATACACACATATATATATATATATATATATATATATATATATATATATATATATATGTCGAGAGTCAGAGAGAGAGAGAGAGAGAGGGATAGGATAGAGAGTGAGATAATTGTTTGGCATGTGGTAGAATTATTTTTGCAAATTTTTTTTTGTTTTTTCCTGTCATCTTATTTGATATGGGCTGAATATGTAATATGGATTTTAAGGCAGTAGTATCTCAAAGATACCTTTAAGATTAGTAATGGAGACATCAGAACTCCAAACAAAACAAAAAACAAAAACATTAAAAAAACATGGTTTGATGATTTCATGCATACAAATCACCACATCTCTATCTGATGGCCCATAAAATTAGTGCTGTGGTCCCTTTAAGTCCTTTTAAGGGTTTGGTGCAGTCCAGTTTTTTCCAGTCTTTCCCAGTCATGCCACTGAATCCCCTGTCTCATGCCAGTCATGTGGAGGGTTCGGCTGACGGGATGGGAGGGAAGGAAGCTCTAGATTCTGATGAGACATCACCCGGCTAGGCAGAGCAGCACATTGATGACGGTTACAAAGAGGTAAGGGCTGGGACAGCTTGCTCCTGAGCCTTGTGCTCCCATACCTGTAACCAGATCCCGCAGAACTAGCTGTGAGAAATGTATGTTTGATCAAACATGGAAAACCTGTAACTTGCAGTCCTCTACATTTCACACAAGTCTTCAGAAATCAAAAGCAAACTATACATTAATTTCTATTTATCATTATTTTTATAATGTTCCATTTAATTAAAGTTCATAAAGCATGAGACAGAAGCCATCTCACACTTTTCTAAAGCTGTGGTATATAACTGCTTTATATGCTGCAGTGCTGTACAGCTTGTCAACAAGGAATAATAACCTAATGGCAGAGATGGATGACACGGTGCACACGTTTCTAAAAAGGTCACTTTTCTCACACTGTGTGAGCTATATATTACACATGCTTGGAAAGGGAAGAATTGAGGCTAAAATAAATTATCTCTCTGAATAATTGAATCTCCACATTTGCTTTATCTGCCGTCAAAGAGGGAATGATTCAAGGATTAAAAAACCAAAAGACCAGAGTAAACTCACTGAATTTGTGGATGTGGATTGGTTCGCTGCCTACCCCTTCACCACCTTCAGTCATGACCTTGATCTGAATGAGATAGTTTTCGTTTGCGGAGAGGTTGAGCTGCACCATGGTCTTGTTGGTCTGTATCATACTAATGTTGTTATGGCGATGTCTCTTCAGCAGCACCTAATACAGTACAGAGCAAGACAAAAATGAGATAATGCCAATATTCACATTCTTGATATTAGAGATTAATCATACTCATGCAGAGAACCAGGCCCTACCAAATATCCAGTGACCTTTGACTCGGTTTCCAAGGCTACAACAGGATCCCAATGCAGCATGAGAATGGAACCAGTCATGGTCCATTGTATGTTGAGTGGTGCCTGGTCGGGTGCTGTAACAATAAAGTAAGAAAAAAAAAAAATGATCGTGTGTGTGTGTGTGTGTGTGTGTGTGTGTGTGTGTGTGTGTGTGTGTGTGTGTATAGTGCAGGGTGCTTGTTGACAGCGCGGTTGTAATATTATACTTGTATAGCGATTGTAATAGTATACTTGTTTTTTTAAAAGCAGTTCCAGTCCCTGGGGGGGAACAATAACCAGTTTAATATAATTTTACATGGCGTCAGAGAATGTTTTTGGTACTGTAGAATAATTATTGCAAAATTTGCTTAAAATGGGTAATGATTGCTAACATTTTATTTGTACGCATCCTGTGGATAAGTTCAGAGACATTTTCATTCTGTCGGCCCCAACACTCAGTAAACCACAATTTGAAGGAAAATTAATCCTTGTCAGTAGAAATGTTTTGGTGACCATGAAGATTTAGGCAGTTTTTCTGACTGTCAGCCACAAAACATTATAACTGCAATCTATGTCACGATTGTACTTATTTATTTTTTGCTCTGCTGATTGCTTTCACAGAAAATTCAATGGATTTATTTCAAAATAACTTGAACATACCTCGAGATAATTGCTTGCAAGTTTATGCAAAGCATCTTGCTCAAACAGGCTTGAACATAAACAAGAAACTGGTAATATTGTGACAAGATAAAAAACGGCAATCAAATATTCATTAAAGAATTAAGTAAAAAAAAAAAAAACGGTTCTATGCAGATAACATTGTGATATAGTAAAATAACTCCTCCTCCTCCAAATCTCACAAAACACTGCTGTGTTCCAATCATAAAATTTTATTTGAAACAATGGTATGTTTTAAGTAATAGGATACAATCACTGAACAACCCCAACGAGTTGATTTGTTAGCGCTTTGGCCTCACAGCATGTAGGACCCTGGTTTGATTCCAACAGGGGACCTTTGCATGTTCTCCCCCAGTCTGTGTGGGGTTCTCCAGTTTACCTCCCACAGTCCAAAAACATGCAGCAGGTTAATCGGAAAAATTGGGTAAATTACCCAGATGAGGGAATGAGAGAGTGAATGGTTGTTTGTCTGTATATGTGGCTCTGCGATTGACTGGCGACCAGTCCACGGTGTACCCTGCCCCTCGCTCGATGGCAGCTGGGATAAGCACCAGCAGCCCTGAGTTGGATAAGCGGTGGACAATGGATGGCTGGATGGATTCCCCAAAACCATAACAATTCTCTAACGATAGGAAAAAAGGAACATAGATCCTGGCTCAGAAAGTTGCCTCTTTGACCTTTTTGAAACCCTTTGAGGATAGAGTTTGTTTTTTCTCGGAAATCAAGATGCTGGATGAATGAAATCTCAAAGCAACAAGAATGTATTTTCCTCGGCAGTAGTGTATTCCAACTTCATAGTAATTGTCCTCTGTGACACCTGTATTTGGATAGTTTTTTTTCCTCGCTCTGTTCCAGTTTTGTTTTTATACTGACCTAAAAAGCTGAAGACTCATTGCACCTATCATGTTGAGCGATGCCATCCGAGCGGCATCATGTGCTTCATGAATGAACCATTGAGCATTTATTACATCGCATCTTGTGGTAAAACTCACGTGGCTTTTTGGTGGTGACGTTGATGGGCACTGACTGTGGCCCCGGGCCAGCTGTGTTGCAAGCAGCCACAGCGAGATAGTACACTGTGTTTGCTCTCAGCCCTGTGATGTTAACCAGCGTGTAGTTTCCAGATATTCGCACTTTGCCTACAGTGTCAGGTTTCGTGTCATCTTCCCAGTACATGACCTGTTGGAGGGGTATAGAAGTCCCGATCACGGCTAAACAACAATTAAATTTCATTGCAATTTAGAAATTAATATTCCATAACAACATTTGAAAGGCTGTTTGTTGAATAAAGAGTTAAGGGGGCATGATGAATAATAGTTTTCTTGTGTGGAGTCTCAATTACTGATGCATATCCGCTCTGCCACTTCTGTTAAATTGCAAGAAACATGATACCAGAGCATGAAAGGCAAAGAAAAAACATTGTATGGGTTATTTTCATCTAGAAAGTGACTGTTGGCTCACTAAACTACATATCAAATGCTCAAGAGCTTAGAGAGGGAGACGGTATTTCTGTATCATTGTCTGTAATCGCAAATAAACTCTTGAAAAGTGATGAAGGCATAATTTGATAAAGCAGGGAGAAAACATTTGTTGCTTGCCCTTTCATATTCACGCAACTGGGTTTACGTCACACAGGAGTTTGATCGACAAGTGATGGAACTGTAATGTGGTGTCAGTCTTAATGGACAGTCCTGCTATTCAATCATTCATTAATTACTGAAATTCAAATCTTACATTAACTAAAGCAGTGTATTGAAAGCAGAAGACTTTACTGTAATACAGTCCTTTGCAGTTATACCTGATTACATTAAAGTGAAACGAGATAGCATTACCAAACCTAACCACATCTGATTAAGGCCTTGCATGTGCAGCTCTCCATCCAGGCTGTTGGTGGCCTATTAAGATTCAGTGGCTTAAAGGCACTTCAGGACTGCGTTCAGAAAAAAATGAGCTGTGCTCTGAAAAAATGTGGCCAACACTATGGCAACTAGAGGTCTTTGAGGAGGTTGAGATTTAAAGGGAGATATTTGGTGTCTTGAAAGGTCGAAGCATTATGTTGTCCTTGAGGGCTTATTATAACATTTAAATATGCAAGATAATAGAAATAAAATACGGGTATTCATGAGGTGATCTACAAGCCACCTGTAAAAAGCTCAATTATCTTGTTATTTGAAAAAAAAGGAAGAACAGAAGAAAATGATGTTTTTAGTGAGAAATTACATACCTCATACCCAAGCACTCTTTCAGGAATGGCAGGCAGAGCTTCCCAGATAACTTCAATTTGTGCTGCAGACACACTTCGAGTCCTAACCCTCTTAGGTGCCACACCGGGGACTGCAGAAATAGAGCGCTGGTGAGAATCCCCGAGAATCACTATCACAGACTAATAGCAATAAGAAGAAGGCACAGAATTGACCTGTAGTTTCACTGAAAAGCTATTCCCCCCCACTCTCTTTTAATGGGATCTGTGACTGACGTAAGGGAATACTATCTGCCCAGCAAATTCAATTAACAGGATACCTCCCTGACAGCATAGTGTGGTAAGTGTCTTTTAGGATTTCCTTTAATCTACTAGCATGATAACTAACACAAAGTTGACGTGCCCAGCTTGTGAAAGGAAACAGAAAAAAAAAAAATCTATATTAGAATTCAAGGTCAGAGTTATGATGAGATATTGCTCATTTAGGCATCAAACCCTGCTGGCAAACTGTAGTCTGTACCATACCTTCCTCTGCCGAGTATACAGTGGCAATAGAGCTGAAGGGACCTTCCCCTCGGTTATTATATGCTCCCACTTTGACATCAAATGGTGAGAAGGGTGGTATTGTGTCATTGCGAAACACATATCGAGCAATTCCAGGTGTGGAGATAACCGCGCGGGTCCATGTTACTGTGCCCAGCGGTCTGAAGGCGATGATGTAGCCAAAGCCCTCTCCGTTCTGCAGCTCCTCTGGCACAGGCTGGGAGCAAAACACAAAACTATAGTGATATTAAAACACATACAAAAAACTGTCTCTGCGCTATATTTCAACAAAGATCGTCTGTGAAGAGGGCACATCTCCCTTTCTTTACCACTCAGTATTCACCTTTTATTGTATCATTTCTGTGAGCATAGCAAGATAATTATGGCAAAAGTGCAAAACCCTTCAAAGGAAATGCTATGTGTCCCTGCATTTGATGGGAGAAATGGCACTCAGAGGCTGAGCCAGAGGAGAGGTGTCTGACTCCAATATGGGTCATAAAATTGCTCCATTCAATTCTGCACAATTAAGCAAAACCATTACTTGGCGAGGGAGAGGACAGTAAAACGTGACAGATGACTTACCTCCCATGTTATCACTAATTCAGACTTGGTGCCGCCTCCACCTCCAACATCAGTGGGAGCTGTATCAGGAACTGAGAGAGAAAGCCCAGAGGGGGGGAATTAGAATACATATTCCATGATGCAACAACAACCCCAAACTGTATTTGTGGCCTTATGTAATAAGCCTGCTGCAGATTCTGTCCTCATTTTTTAACCTTGCAAATCTCCTAACAATGTACAAAAAAGCCATTGTGATTCATAGCTTGCCAAAATATATTGTATTTTGCTGATGACAGCCCATCAAGTGTATTCCCTTCCTGTTTCCAGTTGGCTTCAATTGGTAGCTGCAGTATTATGGAAAAACCACTGTAAGACTATTCCCACAATTTTGTATCTTTTGGAAGAAGCACGTCACAAGTGCGGTCCAGAACTGCTTTTAATGTAAAGTGTTATGAGAGAATTCTGTTGTGATTTGCCGCTACATTAATAAAGTTGATCTTGACTTGAAATTTCATTGCAACCATCATGCAATAACATGGTTGAATCAGCATTTATGTCTGAGGATGGATTCTCTTGTAGGTTTTAACTCTCTATGAATAATGGGTATTGAGCTCATTCTTTTTCCCAGGGAAATATGCCAAGATCTTTTTTTCAAATCCCCCTCACTGTGTGTGTGTGTGTGTGTGTGTGTGTGTCACTGCGCAAAGTGCTCGCAGTGCATACCGCCAGATTAAATGTTGCTTTTGAGTCAAAATGGGCAACATCACAAATCAGAATGATACAACACAAACTACCAAATAAATTCAGAACAATCTTTATTCTGTGTCTAATATCAGTAATTTGTTGAGTTCCAGGAAGTGTGATATGTAAACTAAAGGTAAGTCTGACATGCTACCAATAATCGCTACTTTGACATTGAGCCCACCGGTACATATGCAATTATTCTGATTATTTCAATGTGGGAAGCCTGGTCATTACTATCAGGGCTGGTCAATTTCTCTTTCAACAAGTCTTGCTTGACACATAATTTAGTGTTTGCTGTTATAAGATCATTATCTTAAACTGAAATAGTAGTGTTGGGTTTTAAGCAAATGTGGGGTTATAATTTGAACTTTTTAAATGTACAATAAGTTTAATTGTACCTAATATTTTATTTTGTTTGACTTGAATGTGCTGATATTGCATTTTAGTTCTGATTTGTTCTATTTTTACTGTCCTTGCCTCTGTAAATACAGTGAATCTTCCCATTGTGGGAATAATAAAGGACTATGTTATCTTATTTTTAATCAAAATACTTATTCATTTATATAGTATTAGAAATGTACTCTGTCTGAATGTTAGGGTTTGAGGGTAAAAACTATAGACCTATTAAAGAAAAAATGAATATATTTGACAGTAAAACTGTATTGCTGCTAACACAAAGGCTTTCTTATTTAAATCTTAGTTTAAATCCATACAGTTCTACTCCCTTAAGTCTGCATGGCTCTATTGGCCAAGACAAAGTGCCAACAAGATAGGAAGTACTTATTCCTTTTATGCCAAAGGTTCAGCAACTGCACACATGACACACTGCTGAAAGGTGTGACAGAAAAAAAATACTGCATAATAGGAAACACATCTCTCTTCGCAGTGAATGCTGTATTACCATTTTTATTTATCTCTTTTTTTTTAAGTACGGTAAGTGGGGCTTTCTCTTCACTTTGGTAGGGGCAGCCATCTTTAATTCCCCAAAAGGCCTTGGCCCATCAGGCTTTGTTGTTTCTCAGTAATTCGTGACACGTCTCCCCCTGGCCCACCCCTCCCATCCTAACAGTGGATGGATCAAAATAAATGTGTGGAAGACCAGACAGATATGCAGAGAAAACTGAAAGCTGATCATGGAAGATTTGCCCGGGGGCTACAGTGTGTAAGCCGAAGCTGCGGAAAATGAGTGTATTTCATCACATTGCTCTTGTTGCTAGCTTTATTAATTTATTCATTTTCAAATGTATTTATTTTCACTCTATCTGAATTTTTACAGTTAAAAGGTTTGGTTACGATTCCCATTAGTTTAAATTAATTTTAAAATCCTATCTAACATAGGAGATCAAGACTATAATGCCTGTATCTAGCATATCAGGGACTGAAGGATTTTACTGTCTTTCGTTTAATATTTTATGTTTAGCACAGCAGGTGTGAGGTAATAAGGTGTGGTGTGCAACTTCATGCCCTTTTTTTTTCCTCCATTTTTTATAAATAAAAATTAACTCCTTTGTACCAGCGGCAGAGCCTGGTTAAGGGCAGAAACACATACATATGCAGTATGCTGATACCTTGGCCAGAGCACATACACAACTCTGTTGCTGATACTTCATCATCCCTCTCTTCATGAAACACTTATCAATGCACATTACAAATTCTGAACTTTCTCATGTGGTCAAACTCCATTAAGTGAACTTTATTTTTTTACCATTCTCTGCGGTGTTTATGGATGTCAGCGGCTGTGTTTTTTGTTTGTTTTTGTCTTTTACATACTAGTATCCTCCGTTCTGCTCTTGGCTGAAGCTGGACTGGGCTCCCCCACACCAACGCTGTTACGAGCAACCACCCTGAATTCATACTCCACCCAGGCATTTAGACCAACCACCGTGGCAGTCAGCATGTTACCGTTCACCACATCAGGGACTGCAAATTAGAAATTAGATATTAAAATATTGAAATCCGCCTCCACAAAGCAGAGCATAAATTGAATGATAAAACATTTAGAGGAAAAACATAACGGCAAGGGAGTGGGTGACGGTTTTCAGGCTACCTGTGTCAACAGCCTGCCAACCCACAGTGAAAGGAGTTCGGCCCTGGATGATGTATCCAGTGATGGGGCTGCCGTTGTCCCTTCCAGGAGTCCAGGAGAGCTGTGCTGTGTTGTCTGTTATTTCCTCCACAGCCACTTTGCTAGGGGGACCTGGAGGGCCTAAATCAATATGACAACCAGTCAGCTTAGCCTCCACTTCACTCTAAGAAACACCCCCTCATATATATCAAGGCCATCACAATGCCATTAATTAAGAGCTATGTCCTTGGTGTATGAATGCAGGGGCTGTTCACCCACTGTATGTGAAATGTGCTATTCCACATAATGATTACCAGCACTGGAAAGAGCTATCGAAGAGGATCATTTATGAGACAGGGAATGAGTGGGGGGAACATTAGAGACAGAAATAAAAGAAGAGTGTGTGTTCTGCCCCACACTTTGATGCACTGCTCCATTTCTCAAATGTTTTCAATGATATTTCTGCTGATGTGAAACTCGAGCAATTATAGTCATTTTCTATGATAAACATTGCCTTCTCAAAGCACCTGGGAGAGCTAGTATAGTTTGTTAAGTGCATGAATACCTATGTAAATCACCAGAGATAAGCTTCCACACTGAGCCTAATACATAAAGCACATATCAATGAAGCAACCTCAGCTAGATCTGAAGTCACTTATGCCAGAATGTGAGAAGGTTCTAAATCTCAGTGGCATGTATATTATGTAAAAAACAAAAGGTAAGGCAACAACCATTGTTGTCATTTTGGCTGTAAGCTTACAAGCTTGGACAATTTCTCATCTCTCTCATTTCTCATATCAACATCAGACTGTCTCTTACAGATGCCATATTGCTGTCCTGAAACTGTTTAATGCTCAGTCACTCACTAGTGTGAATATACAGAAACAAGTGTGATCAATGGAATTTGTTACCTTTGACAACGAGTATGGCAGAGGTGGACAAGCTCTCCACATCCGTGTCAATAATGCAGACATACTTCCCACCATGGTTCAGCTGGATGTTACGGATCATTAGATCCCCTGATATGCTCTAGAAAAGAATATGATCATTGAAGAAGATATGAAGTAAGATATATAATTTCATTTCATCATTCAGCTTTGAGCTCAGGGATGTTATATCTTTCATAATGCTTTGCACTATCTCAGCTTGTCCCCAGGCGGCTAATATTTGCATGTTCTCAAAGACCAACAGTAGCCATGGCAGATGTACAGTGCACAAATAAAGCTTTTGGGTGTCCTTTAGGCTAAACAACACCAAAACCATACCCTCCCGAAAAGCTGCAAACTACACGCAGGACTGGAAAAGCAAACATTGTCTAGTTAACTGGCAAGATAGTCCTAATTATTTTGTACTAACACACGTAGAAGCAAGATATGAGTCGCTATGTAAAGAACAAATATTTTTTTACACAAGTTGCATAATGGCCGTGGGGGAATAGGCAAACACACATGCATGCACTTTCTCTCCATGAAGAAAATAGTTTGTTATGAGCAAAAGCAGAGTCTTCAGTTTTAATGACAAGGCTAGTTCAAGAAGGAACTATTCTATCTATTGAGGTATTACTTTCAGCTGAAAAGATACATACAATATTTGGTGTGTAACAAGTGTTTACAGCTACGCACATAGCATAGACACACAATTCAACAGCAGTGCAAATACTTTTGTCACAAAATAACTTTGCCCTCTGCGCAACAGCAAGACTCAATGGTGCAGATTATTATGTTTTTGGACCAAAGTTGTGAAACCAGATGCATGTGGTTGTTAAATCATTACATTGTCAGGAACTCTGAATCCAGCTCCAACCATGTAATTGAAAATATATCAGTGTCTGCATACCAACCACTCAGAATGCAACTTGATATTAATTCCATGGGTACAAGATACATCATTTTTACGTAATGAAGTCAAAATCCGTCATAAAAGACAATTATGGCGTGAATGGGGTGAACAGAAAAAGGAAATATGTTGCATGCAACTTTACAGTTTGGGGAACAAAAGAAAAGAAAGGATGCAATGCCCGAGATAAAATAGATCAACCTTTGTCTCAGCAACAATCCATTCTCACATAATATTTTTCTGAAAAGACCTTAACTTATTTTGAGAAAAATGAAAATTAAAACCTATGCTCAATATCTAGTGGCTACTGTATTTAAGGTGACTTTGTACCATCGGTATTGCCTTAGTTATTAGCCTACACAGCTGCAAATCTTAAATAATTATGCCATTGCTAATGTTTATGTTAATTGCTAATGTAACGTCTGTTCTTCAATTCCCTTACATTTGGAAGGATTATTCACTTTGATTTCAACTGATCAAACTTACTGTGACCTCTATTATGGAGGGAATAACATCTGGCATAAGAGTGCATTGGGACACAAGGACAAGCCGTTCTGGCTTTGCTTTTGTCAAAAGTCTAATTCAATACCCTATGCATTCATTTAAAAAATTCCAACATACTCTATGAAACATATGCAGCCTTATGTGTATTAGCTTGAATTAAACTTTATATCCAAAGAATAAATTGTCAATTTTTACAGCTACATCAATATTTCTACTTCAACTAAGTGAGACCTTCAGTCAAGATTGGACAATTTTCTTTATGAAGGATTCTAAAACTTCAAAAGTAGTTAAATAGATCTCCAGTTAAGTTTATAAAATGTAATGAATGCACATTGTGTTGAATAAACTACTCAAAAAAGTAACTGTTGCACTGCACTCTTATTAGCAGTGTACAATATTGTCAGGCATTTATTCTACAATATGGACTCTGCTACTGTGAATCAGACCCCAAAAATGAATACAGTGAAGCTTCTTCAACTGTTCAAGGGGGACTCCTGAAAAAAAACCTCTTTTAAATATCACTGATGAACACAATACACATATCATCCTCTAAAAGTGTTTCTATTGCTTCAAAAGCCAGTTACAGTCAGCAATCCACGATGAAGCAGACATTCATGGACACTATTGGATGCCACTGTCTCTGAACAACCTGAAAAGCCAAGTTACAAACAGTTCACTGTCTGATTCTGTCTCTTGTGTCAGTAACCGCCTGACCATCCGGAGAACTGACGACTGAGAGGGAAACATCTCTCCTGACAGGAATGAAGTGATAAGGTGGGTCATGTTTATAGATGGTAATGAAATAACCTAAGGGTTGTCGGCAGGTAACAGGAAAATTCTCTGGACAGCGAGATTCTGTGAAAACGATTTCTCATTTTTACTCCATTCTCAGTTTGTTGTTATGAGTAATTGGGACTTGCATTCATTTGACACATTCACATCCTCTGAATTCATGGTGTGTGTGTATGACATTAAAATATAGCAATGAGATATTATGATGACGATAACAATAATCAAAATATAGGGCTATAGGAGTATATTAAGTCGCATGTAACACATTTTCAGAGGTACAAATACATTAAGACTCTTCACTTATTATTTTATAAGGATTACAAACGAA
>CAAKHD010024393.1:147793-181175 GCA_901007705.1 Fistularia tabacaria
TTTCAAAGAAAGGCTTAATTTTAAACTTTTTTCTAAATTCTGTAAAAAAAAAAAAAAAAAAAAAAAAAATCATGCGTGCATGTGATAATGTGACTGTACCAAGTTTTTTTCTTACTTTATTCACATGAAGTACACATTATATTATCCATGTACATTTTTCCTGGAGGGTGTCTTGCTCACATTCTCTTCATTAGCCCTCCTTTCTATTTATCTGCACAAATGCCACACTCCATTCAAACATGTCTGCATGCACTGAATATGAATGAAAGCTGCTAGGAATATGCACTTGGACATTTATCCTACCTTTCAGTTCTCCGCAGGATCTCATTCCCTTTCTTCCACAGGCTAATTGCTGGGGGCGAGGCCAGAGGCTTGCATTCAAGAGTGACTTCGCTGCCTGAGCGAGCTTTTAGCAAGGCCCTTAATGGATATTTGGAAAAACTGGGAGGTGAAGCTATGTTTGGGGGCAAAGAATAAGGTAAGAAGTTAGAAAACTGTAAGCAACTTGAACCTTTGTAAATCAACTATGCTGTCTAAGGACATACTGTGCATACTCTTCTAAAACTCAGTGAACAGCAAAAATAATTCTGACCCCAAGGCAATTGGCCTATCCATGATGACACCCTGAAACCTATTGTATAAAATTTCAAAATCCACCCAGACTGGGTATCTAGCCTTCAAAGTTTTAAGTATTTGCCTGTAGTCATTACCACATTTTGTCAGCCATGATTAATTAAATCAGTCAGACTGAGGTCATCAAAGTGTTGCAAATAAATCAATATCCTATCTATGTGAAAGCACATACAACAGAACAAAGCAATGTGTTTGGAGTGTCTAGATCAATAACACAATATGATTGAAAGTAAAATGAGACTCTCCATCAGATCCATATTTTTGTTGGTGCAGCCTATGGTGACATCAAATGGGTCTGTAGACTGATTGCTGAGGAAAGCTATCACGGCTGCTGGTTTTTATCTTAGAAGTTGATCAAAAGTAAAGACAGATACGCAGGATAAGCAGAGGATGGTGCTGTTCTTACCTAACACCACGAGTTGGGCACTGGAATAAATAATGCCATGTTTATTTTCAGCTACGCACTGATACATCCCAGAATCCGACCGGTTTAGCGCAGCGATAGAAAGGGCCCCATTTTCGATTTGTATTCGGCCCTGTGGAGAAAAGACACACAGCTGTGCATATACATTGTAATGCCAAAGACAAAACTACCATTAAATTTGCAGCATGAGGGAATCAGATATGAATGGAAAGAGAGAAAATAAAACACGAAAAAAGGCACAAAAATAAAACGTGAATAGCCACATGGCACACCTTGAATGTTCAAAATAGAATAGAGAAGGAGATGAGCTGAATTGTGGTTAAAAACTGCTACATTGTATTGTAGATACAGAACGATGGAGCATTTATAGAGCTTTGCCTGTAACATTTAAAAATGTCTTCTATTTTTGATTCCAAAATATCATGGATGCTGCAGTTCACAAAGCATTGTGTGGAAATATCCTTGAGTCCTTGGGGTCAGCTGACTGTGTCAGGATTTGGGTGCTTTCATATATATATATATATATATATATATATATATATAGAGCCTATATTTGATTTTTTGATACGGGGATACAAATTTGAAAGAAATGGGCAACATTTAAAAAGGACTCTAAGAAAAGCTTCAATGCCTTTCTCAATTATATAAAAAAAAAGAAAAAAAAATCCGCTGAAGGGTTGACATAAAATTCCAAAGAACTGACCAGACTGGAGTTGAAATTCATAAAACTTGATTCAACTTTTTATGTATTATAGAAGCCACTCAGCCACCCAGAATTGCCATATATCTCCATTTTTACAGTATACCTTCCCAATACATTTGCCTTTTTTTCATGAAGTTGTTGGAGGTACGTCTTGTGGGACCATATGAAAATTGAATCATTGATTTACCTCTGGTGTCACTTGCTCCCCATTCTTCAGCCAGCAGTAAGATGGTTTGGGTTTTCCATTTGCTTTACACTCCCAAAAGAGGTTTTCTTCAATGGAGAGGGCTGTATCTGCCATTGTCTGGAACCAGTGAGGTTTAGCTTTGAAAAGACGACAGAAGTGTATGTTTAGCTTTCTGTTTTAATTTCAAACATTGGAATTTTATTAATGGCATCACTATTCAATGTTTCAGGACAGTCAGAATTTTTGCAATGTTGTAATTCTTCAAACTTTTGGCAAGTAGGTTTTCTGGTATTCTGAGTGTACAGATTAATAAGGTACAGATTACCTGGAAATGGTTTGTCAAATATTCACAATATTTTATAACCACAATCCACAGCTATTCCTTGTAGACAGCAACTTCATAGCAATTTGTTCCATAATAATAATAAAAAAAAAAAAAAGGCTTGCTGTTAGCCAAAAGAAACACAAGCTGCTTGTAACATTGGTATTTACGATTCAAACATCTTTATCTGGCACAGACAGCCATCCATTGCTGTGTCTCTCCAGATCTGCTGTCATTTATTTTGAAATGGTTCACTAACCATGGAATGAAATACGTCCCCGTACAGCGTTTTTGCCACGCCGATTCTCTGCAACACATTCGTACATCCCTGAATCTTCCTGCTGGAAATTGGTGATTTCAAGAACTGCATTTGAATTTTTCATTTTGACTTTGCTTGGAAAAGGGACTCCACTTGTTCTCCTCCAGCTTATTTCTGGTACAGGGCTGCAAATAAAGAGTTCCTGTCAGTTGCAGTGATCAAAGTATGATTGAGCATGAAAGAAACATTCAGAACACCTTGAGAGTTATTGTTGAAAACTTACATTGTTCAGATTTAAATACGCTCTAAAAATGGGCTTAAATGGCTAGTCTTTTTAATTTGAGACACTTGCTCTCCGATGGGTTGATTTGCATTCCTAAATCATTTCGAGCAGCACTAATTCATGCATTAATGAGCTTACAACTTGTCACACACACAATGAGGCTAACTTACTTCCCGAGAGCGAAGCATTCCAGTTTGACCATTGATTCCTTCGCCGCTGGAACTGAATCGGGGAAGTGAACTTCTATTTTGGGTTCATATTCACCCATTATCCCTATAAAAAGAGAGACAGTACATGCCAAAGCCTTTTTACATCTATGACTGCAAATAAAATAGTCTTTATGCATATAGAGCAGAAGTGATCACTTCAAGAAGGGAAAAGGTGCAGGAAAAATCAGAGTGGGCTCAAAAACGATTGAGGAACACGTCACCGAATGACTTTCTTAGTTGAGGAAAAAATACAAGTATATCCCAGAGTGTTATAGTTACAATAGTTTGGAAATTTAAAGAACAAATAACAATGAATATCTCTTAACACTTCTGTTTTGCTACCATCTCATATTTCCTTTCCTGCTGTGCTATTAACTATCACAGATGTCCACCAGCGAAGAGAAATATTATTGTCCACTCTGCTGGACTTCATTCTTTCTTATCTTGGTTATGGATTTTGCAGTTTATTTTGATTCATTCCACACACCCTGAAAGTAGGCTGCAAATTTTCAGTTGCACTGCATTAATGTATTAGAAATCCAATGAAAACAGTCAGCAATACACTCCTTATAAGTGCCAGCTTAATAATAAAGAGCCAAGCTGTTGGAGGTAATCATCATGACCAACTGAAATAAACAAACAAACAAACATACATTGGTATCTATCTATCTATCTATCTATCTATCTATCTATCTATCTATCTATCTATCTATCTATCTATCTATCTATCTATCTATCTATCTATCTATCTATCTATCTATCTATCTATCTATCTATCTATCTATCTATCTATCTATCTATCTATCTATCTATGTGTGTGTGTGTGTGTGTATTTGCGGGGTTGTATGTCTGTAAAGTAAAGGTTTTATGGAATTTAATTATTATTTCAATTATTTACCATCACTTCTAAGGACCAGTGGGGTAGGGGAACTCAGGATCTTCTCCTTTGTGATGGTGTTATTAACCACACAGGTATAGTTGCCTACGTCTGAGGGCTCCACTTTAGCAATATAGAGACTACCAGTTTCTTGAGAAATGAACCGACGACTGTCTTGTTGAACAAAGTGCGGATATTGATTGAAGATCCATGCGTAAGTCAGCCCTGAAATAGAAATGAAAAAAACCTTAACCTTTTAAAAGAAGGTTTGGTTGTGCCATAACTTCTGAACAGTATGTTCTGTGACCTTAGAATATAAACATATCAAATGATTTTACTCTCCATATTGCAGTTTGCTTGTAATAAAAACAATTACACTGCAAATTGAATAACTGTCAGTGTCCAAGACATGGGAGACCTTGAGAAGGGAGTGAAAGAAAATGGATGCCTAAGAGGCATTGCTCTGGTGTTTGCCTACCAAGTGACTTGGTTTACTGGAGGCCTGGGCAAATAGATAGATGGATGGATAGATGAGGCAGAACTTGTTTGCAAACCTCTTCACAAGCAGCCAGTCATGATGCCATGATGAAATGCAATGCAATTTAAAAAAACAAAAACAAAACACAGATTTGAGGAGATGCTGTGTCTTCCGTTTTGGAGGTAAGGGGCTACGAGTCGAAAGGTGTATACAATGACTGTCAATCACATCAAAAGGAAATCTGCTTAGGTTAGGGCACAGCGTCCAAGTTTGGAGCAGTGATGCCCGTACGAAGCTTCCTCTTATTAGTCATGACATGCCACATGGTTCATAGACGATATAGCCTTTATCTACCAAACGGGGTTGTATTTAGCATGGAGAAAATATTGCCATCTGATTATAAGGATGGAAATCAACTATGAAGCATAATACCTCATATGGAACACTTAAACATTGATGTGTTTACCAGTTTACATGCCGAACACTAACAATTAAATCAACAGTAGTTGGAGATTTATGGTACTGTTGTTGTTGAAATGCTGGACTACCTATTCTAAAATGTCACAGAGCATCAAATGGTATTTAAATTTGTGACATTATTGTGTTGGTCTTTTGGGGGAACAAGAAAGTTGCAACATTACAGCCGAGAAAAATATCAGCAAGGATATAGATATCTGTGTGACAAAGTATTGAAAGTTTCAAACATCATACACATGGCAAACTTATTGCACAAATGGAGATATAATTTTACACATTGCAATGGTTGAAGTGACTTACAATAAACATGTTTGTCTATCAAATCCTAGAGTAACAGATCAATCAACTAAAAACCTTTAAAAAATCAATGTGTTACTGTCAGTTATGTTTAAGCAGTTTAAATTGTACTTGACTGATTTTAATGAGTTTCTAAGCTGGTATTCTGACTTCAATGTATTTTTCTGTAACTTTTTCATGATGGATCTCAGTTTTTGTAAGACAAATTAAAAATAGATGAATAAATTAATTACTTGAAGAAAAATCCAAGCAAAGTGATAAAATAGCCCTGTCTGTGTAAAAAAAAAAGGTAGATTAAGCTAAGGATTTCACAGTTATTTAGCATACATTATTATGTTCAAAGTAAAAAAAAAAAAGAGAGAGAGCAGGCTAGAGTAAGAGAGGGGACCAACAATAGGAAAGCAAAACAAAAGGGTTTCTCTGTTATACTTTCATCCACTTCTGAAAATATGACACACAAACAATTGTTCTTTGGTACAACAGCCAACCGCATATAAGCCTATGTTGGAGTGGAAAGCTGTCAAATTGTATTTCACAGAGAGCAATCCGACCCCTTATCCCATAGACCAGCTTCACAATGCACTGCACTACAAACTGTTCACTTGTGAAGGAAACTGGTTGTTCAAATGTTCAAGCTACTGTATCAAGGAAAAGAGACAGGCAAGGCAGCAGCAATTGTTTATGTCCTCTTCTTTCTATAGATAAAACAGACAAGCTGAATGGACAAGACTGTATGTTTATCTTTCAAACCTATGGCCTAAAGAATCCATTTTTAGCTTATGTGGTGAAAAAATACAGTATTGTATGATCAGAGGACAACACATAAAAGTTTAAATCAGGTTTTGATTGGATATGTTATATGTGTAAGCATGTTTAGTAAACACAAATGAACTATACTGCAATGGATAAAGGAACAATGCTTCATTACAAGTTCCAGTTTGAAATGACAAATTGTAATACCAAAGTCTAATTGACAATGGCACGTCAGCTTTCTGCTGACGAAAGAATGAAGATGACACAAGGAGCCCACGCTTTTCTGAGCAATTACACAAGTGTGCTACCGAGGATGTGTCAAACTGCAATTACACCGTTGACACACTAGTGACCAAAAGATGTCTGACAGCCACTGTGGTGAGTTTCTCCAAGTCATTTAAAGGCTGAACTGTTTTCAACCGCAATAATAGTTGCTAAAATATTGGGAAGACCAAAGAGGGTTCAGATTATAGTTGATAGTCTGGAAATTAATGTGTATAAATCAGACAGACATGACGATGAATTGACTACTGTGGTATAGAAATGGCAAAGGGGAAAATTCTTATAGGTTACTCATCCTAGTCTGTCTTTTTGCATCAATTTCATGGCAATAGGTTAATTTTACCAGATGGGAAGGAAATTACGGTAGCTACATACATTTTTGGCCATTTGTACTGCATTGGACATATTCTAAAAGTAGAATTTTTCTCATTTTTTGTCTCACATCTTAGGACATATTTGAAAATTGAATCTGCTGCCAGATTAAAATAAAAAAGGACTGAAGAGATTAAATAAAAGCTAGTCAAAAATCTCAACTTTAACAAAAAGACCATTTGACATCCAGTTCCATGTTCTCAAACATATTGAATCCATTGCCTTTGAACAAAAGGAAATGTAAACTGTAAATGTTATTTAGTAATGTTATTTGTCTGTAAATATATAATCAGTACCGTTTGATTAATATTAATTCCATAGTTAGAGACACAACTGAAAATATCCTCCAATTTACGGACATTTCTTTAGTTCTTCTTTCTAGTATAAGTCTACAATTCATATCAGTTTGAGCAGAACAACTGCCCCAGTTTCGGGCCACTACAAAAATTTGCCTACAGCTATCTGAATATAGTGATGAGAGGTGGGACTTCCAGCTAATAAAAGAGATGATACAAAGAACTGAATAAGGACCTTACCTACATTTGAAAAAGTGACTTTCTCTAAGAACCTTTTAAATAAGCTTCATATTACGTTACTTAACTTTTAGACCATTCATTTTATGTCTACTTGAGGAGTTTTTAAAATAAATCAATAATTTGATTATTTATTAATTTTGCTTTCATAGTCAGTAACATGGTTCATTCATTTAAGTATGCTATTTGGGAACTCTTTCGGAATCTGTGCTTTAATGTGATACTACACATCTATAATATGTTCTTTTATTGCCATTAGATAAAACATTACATTGAGAGGTAGCAAGGCGTGTCATCGTAGTATTTCATTAAATTAACTGAATTGACCTAACAATAGAGGAAGTTACACCATATCAATCAATTAATCAATCAGTAAAACAACCAATCATCAATCAATTAATAGATCATTATGGCTACTGCAGTAAAGTCATTCTAATAGGTAGAGTTATCATACAATATATGCAGTTTGAGGACTATGATCAGCAAGGAAATTATGAATGAGTCAGATCTTTGAGAGATACCGATTGAAATAGGCCCATGGGTCATGAAGTAAAAAATGAAAAAAAAAAAAATGATGAAATGATCAGTTGGTATTTCTACAACTCTTTTGCAACTTCTACAACTCTTTTACAAGAGTAAACAACAAGTTAACAAGTATAACAAGTTAAATAGATAAATCAATGAGTAAACAAAAATAAGTTCAAAACATCTGTAAACATAATATGCAAGCAAAATTGACGATGGTGCCCTCTACGTCTTTCACCTCACTTACAAGAGATTTCATCTTCTGTTTGTACATTTTTCGGACAATGACTACATGACTTTGGAAAGCAGAAAATTGATCTTGTCAGTTGTAGATTTCATGTATATAACAGGGAACCCATTGGAGTAGTCAATAAGCTGATGCTGTTTGGAGTAGACGTGGAGAGGAGTCAGATGATGTGGCTCGGGCATGTGGTTAGGATGCCTCCTTGACGCATACCTGGTGAGGTGTTCTGGCCATGTCCAAGCGGGACGAGGCCCTGTGGAAGACCCAGGACATGCTGGAGGGATTATGTCTCCAGGCTCGCCTGGGAACGCCTCTGCTTCGGCTGCTGGCCCCACCACCCGATCCATTCCAGATAAGCAGCAAACAATGGATGGATGGGGGCAGCATCCAATGCCGTGTATAATTTTTCTGTAAAACATGGCATGCACAAAGCAAGAACTTACCTCCAGAATGTGCAGGTGGACCACATAACAAAACAACTCCTTGACCCTCCCGGACATTCACTGTACTTCTCACTGTTTGGGTTTTGAAGTTATCAAGATCTGATGAGTTAAATAAAGATAAAGTACAATTAGACCGTAAAATAACAATTCTAAAAAAATGATGAAAATATATGTAAGTAAACAAAACCAAACAAACAAACAAATAAAGCAACAGCCATAATGATAGAAATCTCACAGTCCAAAACATGTTTATCAAGATATAATCACATTGTCTTTCAAAGGGCTGTTCTGAAGGCAAGGGACATACGTTTTCCCTTTTCAGCATTCACTGACTCACTGATGCATGTATTTGATGTTACAGTTTGAGCATTGGGACTTTAATAGGACATCATTGATTGCCCTGAGACATCACTTGACAGCCTGCTATGTTTTCAAAGGCATCTGGGGTTCTGATGAAATAGATATATACATCTGACTCGGTGACGTTTGCCATGCAAGACTACACTTGCAGGAGGAAAAGCTTACCATGGAGTGTGGAGTGAACAAACACTTGGGAGAATGCATGACAAATGACAGTTTGCAGTGCCAGCAGCAAGAAGTAGCATTATTATTAAATGTGTTGTAATGTTGCACTTAAAAGCATTAGCTTCCTCATCAATACTCTTAGTACAATCTCTCGCCCTCGCAAGTAAATGAGCGGTTGCTGGCAGACTAAACCTGAACCTGGGATGATGAATCACCACTGGCTTCATGACTGATGCAGGGAAGCTGCTGCAGTCCGCTCTGTACTCTGTCTGCACCCTCTGGCTAACAGCCTAGAGTAAGCCTTCCAAACATAAACAAAAGAAAGTCATTGTGACCGATAAGGGAAATTAGGAAAAGGGAGATTATGGAGAGAAGTGGGACACAGAGTGTTGGTAAGATTAATGAGCAGCTCTCTGATGACCGTGCCTGAATCAAACAGAGCCAAGTCATGGCAGGACACAGTGGAGGCCACAGGAGGAGATGGCTGACTTGAAATACAGACAGAGGCAATGTCCTTCTAATCACACCAGGCTACCTTATTGAGTCCATCTCCTAAACACATTAACAATTGCAGTAGACTAAAATTCACATAATTGACTGAATAAAAAAGCAGCTGATAAATACAATACAAGACCTTTAGGGACAGTGCAAGGTGAATCCGAGAGACCAATAATTACTTTGAGGAGCCCAAAGCAGAGTAGGGATACAGTTCAGCACAAGAGGACATACATTTCTAGTGGGCTGAATAATGGACTTCACTGAAGTGAACTGACCACACAGTCCGAGAGCTCGAGGCCAAACTCACTGTAGCTGCAGTGATTCCACTTTGAGCAGAATCGCTCTCTCATATGTAAAAAACTACTGGTCACGAGAGCGCAAGGAGCCATCATTGGAGCTCAAAGAGGACTCGTTTGGTTAATGATGCTGTCTCATTACTGCTATCTGTAAAGTGCTGTCCCACATCTATTGACTAGTTTTATGTAATTAAATAGTGCACATTAAGATATTACATATCTCATTTTCTTGTCCCTTTAACTTCATCTACTCAAAGCATTATTGCAAAGTTTTACGCAAACACATTTTAAAACATTATCTCATTGGTAGCTTTTAAAAGTAGAGCAATATGATTTCAGCCACATTCATAAAGTGAATCAGAAACACACTTCTTCCTCTGTTGTACATTCTATTCATGCAAATATGTTCACCTTTTTTGGTGCTAAAGGAAGATAAAACCTATGGTTATTCTGTCTTCTCCTGATCAATAACTGAACATTTTTGTTTTACCTTTTGATAATTGTAATCAATGTCAGGAATAATGAATAGCTTATAACAGCAAACTGGAGAATACAAAAGCGAAGCTGACATAATGGGCTGAGCAGACTGCCAAAATGCCATTTCATATTCTATCTCCTCCATAAGTTAAGTTCCGAAGTCAGAACATGTAATTTTATTTTTAAAATATAGTTGTATTTAATGTTGCTTATTTTCAGTGAGAAAAATGGCATCAGAACGAATCTACGAACACAATATCAGAAACATTAAGGTCACTCTTTACTTTTTTTAAATTCTTTTTTTAAATGTTAGTTTGGACTCTCAGGAAAGAGTGTTGAAAATCACTGTGAATGAAGGATAATCATTATAAAAAAAATAATTCTGTAATTATGAAAAAAAATATGGGATATTGCAACATAAGAGATATATTTTCAATATGTCACATACAATTAGTCAGTCAGTTTGACGAATTAAACTATTTTACTTTGTTATTGTTTATTTTTGATATATCCAACAAAATCATTTTTATCCTGGTTTGTGTATTCTTTCTCAGCAATGATCTTCCGAGTTCAATTAATTATTTGGGTTATTTCTTTATAGGTACGGGAGGAGGCCCAGTTAGCTTAGAGTGGCTGCTGCTGAGGGCAGACATTTATTTTCACTTGTTTGGGATAAATGGGGGGTGTGTTGTGTGTTGTGTATTATGCGTTTACTGTTTAAGAGACATGATCTGTTTTTAATAAGATATAAGCCATAACTCTTTAAATACAATACAGTGTCAGATAACATTAAAATGCCATACAGCCTGACATTTAAATATTGTATTTGTATTTTTTGGTTGTTACTATTATTATCATTTTCAGAAATGTGTAAATTAAATGAAAAAGGTTGGACATTTTACAGAATGTAAAATGCAAGGCTATGGTGTGGTGAATAACCCCCTTTACTGACAAACTCAGGTCAATGCTCAGAAAAGATGGCCTGGACATACACCAGTATTACCTTTTCAAACATATAGCCCAAAGTAGGAGATAAACATCTCGCACACTGTCGATCTCCTGAACAAAGCACTGCAGCGGCTTGATGGGTGATAACATTTTCCACTACAGTGCTGTTTGGTTAAAGACCATTTAATGGCCAATCCAACTTACTCTGACATTTACTTTTAGACATATAGCCTATTTGAGTGAAGCCCTAACAGAATGAGTAAATGTGAAATAGCCTTTTGCTGCTATATCATAGTTAACCAGACATTTAATACACAGGCAAGTGTCTCCCGGAGCCAGATTCAGGGGGGCATAGGACAGTGTCTCCCAGAGCCATTCCCAAGCCCGGATCAATGCAGACGGTTGTGTCAGGAAGGGCATCCGGCATACATTTTTTGCCAAACCAGGCAGGAGTACAGGTAGATGCAGCGTAAGGTATAGATAGAGGTAGCAAAGGCAAAACAAAGGGCGTACGATGACTTGTATGCTCGGTTAGACAGTAAGGAGGGGGAGAATGATTGATACAGGTTGGCAAAACGGAGACATAGAGATGTAAAGGATGTTCAGCACGTCTGGGTGATAAAGGATAGAGAGGGAAATGCATTGACAGATGCTAGAAGAGTGATGGGAAGATTAAAAGAGTACTTTGAAGAGCTGATGAATGAGGGAAATGAAAGAAAGAGAAGGGTAGAAGAGGTAACTTTTGTAGACCTCAAAGTAGCAGAGATTAGTAAAACTGAAGTGAGGAGGGCATTGAAGAAGATGAAGAATGGAAAGGTAGTTGGTCCCGATGATATACCTGTGGAGGTATGGAAGTGTTTAGGAGAGGCAGTGGTAGATTTTCTAGCTAGATTATTCAACAGGAGCTTAGAGAGCGAGGAGATGACTGAGGAATGGAGAAGAAGTGTGATGGTGCCCATTTTTAAGAATAAGGGGGATGTGCAGAATTGCCGTAACTATCGAGGGATAAAATTGGTGAGCCATACAATGAGTTATGGGAAAGAGTAGTAGAAACTAGACTGAGAGCAGAAGTCAGCAGAATGGCTTCCTGCCTAAAAAGAGTACGACAGAAAGCAGTATTAACTTTCAGAATGCGAATGGAGTAGTACAGAGAATGCAGAGGGAGCTGCATTGCGCTGTTGGAGATCTAGAAAAAGCATACGACAGGGTCCTGAGAGAGGAACTCTGGTATTGTATGAGGAAGTCTGACGTGGCAGAGAAGTATGTTAGACTGGTCCAGGACATGTATGCTGGCTGTGAGACAGTGGTGAAGTGTGCTGTAGGTGTAACAGAGAAGTTCAAATTGGAGTTAGGACTTCATCAGGGATCAGCTCTGAACCCCTTCTTGTTTGCAGTGGTGATGGACAGGCTGACAGATGAGGTTAGGCAGGATCTCCATGGACCATGTTGTTTGCAGATGACATTGTGATGTGTAGTGAGAGCAGGGAACAGGTTGAGGAAAATCTTGAGAGATGGAGATATGCTCTGGAAAGGAGCAGAATGAAAGTTAGTCGCAGCAAGACAGAATATATGTGTGTGAATGAGAGGAACCTTGGTGGAATGATGAGGCTACAGGGAGTGGAGATCAAGAAGTTGGAGAATTTCAAGTAGTTAGGGTCAACAGTTCAGAGCAATGGAGAGTGTGGAAAAGAGGTTAAGAAATGGGTTCAAGCAGGTTGGAATGGGTAGAGAAAAGTTTAATGGGTACTGTGTGATAGAAGAATATCAGCCAGAATGAAAGGAAAGGTGTACAAGACAGACCAGCGATGCTGTATGGTTTGGAGACAGTGGCATTGAAGAAAAGACAGGAGACAGAGCTGTAGATAGTAGAGATGAAGATGTTGAGGTTGTGACGAGGGTGGATAGGATCAGGAATTAGTCCATCAGAGGGACACCACATGTTAGATGTTTTGGAGAGAAGGTCAGAGAAGCCAGACTGAGATGGTTCAGTCATGTACAGAGGAGGGATAGTGAATATATTGGTAGACGGATGCTCAGATTGGAGCTGCCAGGCAGATTGTCTAGAGGAAGACCAAAGAGAAGATTTTCAAACGCAGTGAGAGAGGATATGAAGGTAGTTGGTGTGAGAGAGGAGGATACAGAGAATAGGGTTAGACGGAGAAGGTTGATTCACTGTCGCTGGCGACCCCTTTGTTTGTCTGTATGTATTTGTGTGTACAGTAAATCATGTTTTTATATACAGTAGTCTAACATTAAAGCCAATAGTCAAGATCTGTTTTCTGTGCAAAGAAAATTTTTAACTTTTGCTCATTTCAGATAAGTAGCTGCTTACAAGAGGCCATACACAAACTAGGAAACAAGGAAAAAACATGTACATAAATATGCCTTTCACACATTATCTAATTTGCAGTGATTATGAAAATATACTTATTCTTATAGCCACAACATTGTACCAATTTGAACCAAAATCAATTTACTCTAAGTTGAAAGTTTTCTACATTTCTTAAAATGCTTTGTATTTATCATTCCCAAAAAGCCCATGGGTGTATGTTTGACATATGTCACGCTTCATCTGTACTGTGTCTCTGAAAAACAATAGTCTTTGAAGGTGTATGTCGAGCACCTCAGTCATCAAGGTCATTGTAAATTATTAGTTTCTTCATGGAATTTTTTTTTACCTTTCATCTAAGCGGCTTCTCCAGGGCTAAGAGACTGCTGGACTTGGGGCTGGGCGTCTGTCTCCATTGAAATGTTTTGTTATGTGAATAAGTGAGTTGTTGTGCCGCAATCCAATTGAATGGGGTTGGTGTGCAAATGTGTGTAGAAAATGTTTAAAAAAATAGTCTGTCAATTTACTTTGAATCCACTATCTTTTCTCATAATTCTCCTTCTGTAAACGGGTCAGATGGATAGATGGAGGTTGCGTTGTGAGCAGAACAATACAATTAGAATATTTTGAGTTTTTTTTTCTACATTAGATGGTTTACATTTAAAAAAAAAAAACTCCTAAAAAGATGGAGCAAGGCGAAATAGTCAGGAAGAAAAAAATCACAAAAACCTGCAACTAACAATTTCAGAGCACTTTGGAGAACAAACCAGCCGAAAGATGCTTACAGTACAATAAGCAGGCTCTGTTCCAGAATCAGATGTCACCCTGCACCGAAGACTGTGGACTAAACCACTGTGAGACATATGAGGGGGATTCCAATTACTCAAGATATTTTAAAACCCAGAGAGAAGCTTCACATAGTTATTTAAAAGTATGATTCTTGTATTGAAAGGGTGGTGACTTGGCCTACATGGTGCCGAGAGAAAGAAAGGGCTTTTGCTGTCTTTCACTTTTTTCATTCTATTTATTCAAATTATTACATTTAATGAAAAGTGACAGAGTGACATTTATATCATTGATGCAGTGTTCTAGATTTGGCTTTGTGATCATTTTAATGTTGTCAGCAAGTCAAAACAAAGGGAGACCTCAAAAGAAGATGGAGGAAGTGTTATACAATGAAACATGCATTAAACCAATAATACAGATGCTGCCAAACAAACAGGCACACACACCTATTGTTGTGACAAGGTTTATTTTTGATGAATATACAACAAGAAAGTAAGAAAAGAAGGCTGTTTTTTATCGTTTTTTTTATTTGACTGTGATATTTTTTGTTTGTTTAGCTACAATTGTGTACAAATTTATTATTTTAATGTCTATAATTTGTTTCTTTTCTTATTTTTAAGGGCGGTATTGTGAAGGAAAACAAATTTGGAAATAAGATATTTCTATCTGAGAGTGGTGGCTTCATTCCATTGAAAGAGCATATCCACCATGTTGATCTTGGAGACCTCACTCACTGTCCATTAGACAAGACAATAAATGTCAAGCCGCTCAGTTCTTTAGCCGCCTCCACTTGTAAGATTCATTATAGGATTTTAAGTATAGCGGCAGTCTGTCTCATGAAAGGAAGTGAAAAGCTCTCTATCCTTGGGACATAATCAATACTCAGCAAGCTTGATCAACAGCGGAGAGGGGCCTCTGCAAGGTCTGGCTAGAAGCTAGGACCCCTCTAGACAGCTTAAATTTCCAGTAGTAGTGCAAGATGTGCAATATTACAATAACATTAATAAAAGCTCAAAGTAAAATGAAATGACCATGACCACATATCTGAGATGAGGAAAATTGTTCATCCAAGGGACAAATCATCATTTTGTTGGGCGAGAGGACTTGGATAAGAGTTATAAAAGCTTGTTCTAGAACTGATCTCCTTAAAGTTACTACTACAATTACACTAATGAATAGAAAAAAAAAAAATAGAAAAATATCCCTTGTGGCTTCATGGCTTCCTGCTGACAACTCTATGACAACTTCAGTATGCACTTTAATATTAGCAGTGGAGCACAGACTCATTGCTACGAAGTTGCTCTTCGTAAATCACAATTCAAGTGCATGATTCACAAGTTTATTAAGAAGTGAAGAGTGGTCCAAGAAAAAAAGAAAAAAAAAACACCTTATCTTGCTAAATCAGGCAACATACACAGAGGAAGGGGTGTGCTTTTTCTTATTTCTTATTTCGCATATACTATCTGTAGCATCGTTATAACTAGTTGAGCTCCAAATTTGCAGATGGTATCACTTTACAAACACCTATTGTTAAGTACACATTGGGTGTTGATACAAACACTATAATTATCGAGACAACAATTGCTGGTTCATTATTTGGCCAAATTAGTAAGTTCAGACAGAGCACTGAATCTCTGAAGTACAACTAAGATTTAGAAGCCATGTCAAGTTGATAGCCACTATGTTTGTTTTAACTGACATATCATTTAATTGCCATTTCCCTTCTTGAGGATATCTTTTAATCAAAAAACCATGAAAATTTAGAATTATATATGAAAGTAAGCACACATTGAATGTCAGCTTGACATACAGTAAATTCAAAGAGAAAGAGGTTGTCATATTTGTGTTGTGACTGTATTAGAAATCTGTTAACTACAGTAGCATCACTTACATGCAAATTGGAGGCTGGCTTTGCGGCTGAGGATGGACCCCCATGTGTTGAAGGCCATACATTGGTACATCCCAGTGTCTTGGTCCTTGTCCAGATTGCTAATGATCAGGCCGCCCCCAGACAAGTGACGCCGATAGTCATTCTCCAGATCAATTGGTGTCCCGTTTAGTGACCATCTGAAAAAACGCAAACACAATCAGTAGTTGAAGCCCCTGGAGATGACCTCACAGTATTTGTCGCAAAGATCAATATTGTTAGTCCGCAAACTAATGCATCGAGGCAGAGGTATAAAATAGCATTCTGCGTAAAGAAAGAATACTATGAATTTATCAAACAGCAAGTTGGAATTCGTTAGCTTTATTTAAGCATGGGTGTTTGCTGGGAATCATTTTTAACACGACCATGACAAATTCAAGTCTGGTATTTACCCATTACCATTACTTTCTGATCAGCCGTCACCGAGTTTCTCAACTCTCACATTCTGTTTAAAGAATCTACTTAAGGGCACCTTACTTGTGGTAATGAGAGCAGGATGAGTGCAGTTTCCCAATCTCCAAATCCCAATCCTGCTGGACAAGCTAGCCCCTCTAAACTTTATACTAACTTCCCTCTTTCTCCACACTTGAAAACATTGCAATCAATCATGTTGAGGTTCATGTTAAAAAGAATCTATGGAAAATAATCACTCCAATAAGAAAAAAAAGGACTAAAAGGGTGGAAAAACTAACTGTTTTCGTCAAAGTTCTGGCAGCTGGTCAGCTTTGATATCTGGAATGAAGTTAGCTGCTTTCGCCAACACTGGAGCTTTTCCCCTTCATTGTTTTACAAAACATGTTGAATTTTGAACGGATTGCTCAATTGCACAAACAGATGTAATGTTTAAATTAGATTTATCTTAATGTTTGTTTGTTGTGTCTTCAAAAAATAACATTTCAATTTTTATTTTTTAATACATATTTATACATGAATAGAACAGAATATGGCAGATATGTTTGAAAATAACTGCTGGTACTGCATTGCAATATTTCTAAATACGGTCAGTTTGGAAAGATACAATTCAGAAAAAGTTGATCTGTCTCTAAAGATGACTGGTCAGTTTACTACTCCACCACTTTGGTCAGTGCTACAATGTCTTTAATGATGACAGGGGTGGCAATTAAAGGTTGGAGAAATGTCGATGATAATTATGTTGGTCTCCCCATATTTTTCTCAGAAAGGATTTTGATAATTACCAACTACAGTGACAAGTGTAAAAAATGAATAAATAAACAAACATAAAAATAAATAAACATACAAACAAAAGTAAATAACTCTGATCAGGTCTGAATACACTGTGTAAAAACACCTTTTCCCTCTAAATAGGATGCCCTTTCTGTTAGTGCTAATTATAATCCTAGAACACAATGGTTACTGTTGCTTGCATGAATGGAGCTCCTTGGAGATTTATGTATTCTAAGTTTCTTACACTTGAATAAAAACGAAATGAATATCCGTACTTAAAGCGTGATTTTAAATATAATTTGGGTCCCAATACAGAATGTCATCGTGCTAAATAAAAATGCTACACTATTACATAAAAAATAAACAAGCCTTGATAGATTTACTTGTTCTTACAGTATTTTATAATGACTACTTCCTTTTGGGTCATTCAAAATATTATTTTCTGTCACATTCACAATGCTGCTACTGCTGACTATTTCTTTCAAGTCAATGCACACACAGTGTAATGACAAGTAAGTTATGACACTACTTTATTTGTGACGAGATGGATTGGAACTCTGTCTGCAGTTTTTGAAACAACATATTTGACAGAGAATTACAGCCAATGATAGCTATAGGAGCAAGCAATGACAGATTCTTTTTCCTGTTCCTTATAATCAGTATTGCAATGCTGTGTGTAAGTCTGTATCTGAGAGAGAACTGTGAAATGACAATTCAGATGATAAGGAGGAAAAAAAAATCAATATTATTTTTCCCTCCCAGGCAAAATAACAGGCAGTTAGAGCGATGCTTCACGCAGCCTTAAAGCAAACTACTTCTCTACGCAGCTTCCTGCCTGCCAGACTACAAAAGACAAAGCTGTCTTTCATCTTGAAGCCTGCATTATTCATCTAACAGTCTGTGCCAGTCACTTAATCGGACTGACTTTGTCACCATTCCAACAATATTACTTTTAAAGGTCCTATTGCCTATGACAAGGTTTATTTTTCTAAAAATATTAGAACACACACGTTTTAAGACTGCATCCTCTTTATCTTTCTTTTTTGATGCATTTTCTCCATCTCGAAGAAAGTGACATTGTCGCCAATCCAACAATATTACTTTAAAATGACCAACCGTTGCGACAAGGTTTATTTTTCTAAAAATATTAGAAAACACATTTTACTCCTGCATCCTCTTTTTCTTTCTTTTTTGATGTATTCTCTCTGTCTTGGATTCATTCTCCATCTCTCTGTTTGGTTTTGGTCAAAGGGAGGATTATAGTTTGCACAGGGGGAGGAGGTTGAATAGAAAGGGATGGCAAGCTAGTTATTCTTGTAACCACCCAGCATGATTAAACTTAATGGGCAAGAGGCCGGATAGCCTGGACAGATCATACACTCCTGCACAGTACATTTGGCCATGTGTGAGGGTGTCACTGACAGTCAGTAAACCACCTCCCTACCTTTTGAACAGAAACATTAGAGACAGAGTTGGGACATACATATTGAGTGCTAGGCTTTCATAGAAACCAGCAAAAGGAAAATAAGAGGAAAACGTCCTCCAAAACAAACAAAAAAACTGCCTTGTGAAAATAAGGAAAGATAACATCAAACTTATACTATATAACCTCTTTAGATAGTTAGTTTGCATTATATCAGGGTGCACAAACCAATATATACCAGGACTTTTTAAATAAGATACTCTACGAATTTAAGGCAAAAAAAATTGGTAATCCATTAAAAAAAAACAAAAAAACAAGATATATATATATATATATATATTGATTATACCTGTTAAAAATAAAAGGCTGCTGACAGGTCAGAAAAGTGTAGCCAATGTCAACATTTGGCCGCACCTTAAAGCATATCCTGCCAATGGAAGAGAAAAATGTAAGTTACAAACTATTAACTCCATCAGACACATGGCTATTATCTCCACGTTACAAAGCGACGCCAGTATCCCTTCCTGACAAGCAGAAATAAAGAAGGCTTAAAAAACTCATGCATTGGCCACACTTTTCTGACCTGTCAGCAGTCTTTTATTTTTAACAGGTATAATCAATATATATATATATATATATATATATATATATACTTTGAAACTTACATTTTTCTCTTCCATTGGCAGGATATGCTTTAAGGTGTCAACAAATTTTGACTGATGAGCTACTGCTTATTAAGATATTATTAATAATCAATAATAATAATAACTTATTTGAATATTCATACATTCATTTGTTTTATTTTATCATTAGGTTGCTTTTCAGTCTTGTCTCTGTTTACATCCTATAACTTCTATAGCACATGATTGTAACTGTATTGTCAACTAAAAATGCTTTGTTCAGGCTTTCATTTGATAAATAACAGTAGTCATGCATTGTCAGATATATAGACTTGGTGGAATTCTCATGTATACATATGTTGTGTTTGGGGTCCCACAGCTATCTATTTGTCTTCCTCAAGTTGACCATCAAGACTTGCTAAACCCAAAGTTCAAACTCAGACTTTATAACAGTCCATAGACCGACTACAGATATCACAGTGGTGCATACAATTGTACATTTGCTGTTCTAAAAAAATTCAAGATAATCTCAAAAGTTTAAACAACAACAACAGCAATTACATGATATTATAGCAGACACTCAAGAGCATAGGGGGGTGTACAAACCATGTCTGCAGTCAATTCACCTATGCAGGCTTCTACATACCCTTCAAAATGAAGAATCCGAGAACTACACTTCAGTTAACATTTTCACACAATGGGACCAACTACATATTACTTTTCAGATTAAAGAGGTTAAAAAACTGGTTGTTATAGCCAGCCAACAAATAATGAGCACAACTCTTCAAATAAATATTCATTTATTTGTAATCGATTGTAAAAAGAAAAAAAATGTATATTTGTTTTGTGAATTTAAAAGAAAAATATCTGAAATGAAATGGAATCAAATAAATTGAAATTAAATCAAATGAATTGGCTGATTAAGATAAACATGCTTCCTCAGCATACAGTACTTACCATGAGTGCCCACTATGAACCTTTAAGGACTTTGGAGTGCATCTAAAGAAGGTTTCATTGTGGTTTTCAAAAAATATGTATTATTCTGCTGTGTATTATTCTGCTATTTGTTGTAAATATGGTTTAAAATGTAAATACATTCTTCTTGTTTGGATATTAGACAATGTGATTTAACGTGACAAATTTCTACTTTGTAGTATAAGGTATTAAAGTGTTTTTTTTGTTGTTGTTTTTTTTTACACTATGTAATCTACTTCTGAATTGAGAGAACCAATCAAACCAAAAATTAAAAGAAACAAATGGAAACTATGGCCACGAGAGCAACTGTCCTACAGTCAGGTCAAATTTATTAAAAATACACTGTCTCTACTCTGCACAATGTACCATGGTCTCTACACTGCGTTGGGGTGAAGTTAACAAAAGGAAAGCCCCATTTTCTGTGGCTTGTAGATGCCAGTAGATCTGAGCATGCTCTGTATGAACTCTTTGTGACCTTGAGGTTCACATACATTTTGCATGAGGTCTCCTCATCAAATAGACTAGGGATCATGCTGCAACACTGGCTCACCTGGCTCTCCTTAAGGCCAGATACCCACAGAGACAGCTGTGCCCACATAGGGCTCACACACCCCAGTCTCACATACTGCACACAAAACATGCACACACTTATAGGGCTCTGAGCTTATCATGGAAACCAGCTCAACAGGATACTCTCTACGTTTTTGTCTAGCACATCATCACTACCACATTTCAATAAATCAATTTGACTTGTCTTTGAGACCAAAAGTGAACACAATTAATATCAGTGCTTTAGTATGTCTTTGCGAAGTCAACCCTACAAGTCACTGATTAATACATAAGATCTAGATACAAGCACATACATGTTTTCTGAAACCTGTAAATATGTTTTTCTCCTTTTTTGCAATGAAACAGTTTTGTTTTCATTACACAGCCTCTATTGCAATGAATCCATGACAAAAAAAGAAAAAAGGAAAAACAAAACAAAACAAATTGATAAGAAAATCTTAAAATTTGTATCCTCTCAGTTGTATTCATGTCTCTCTTTACAAAAGTAAACTCAGCACAAGTTATACATCTGCTCGAAGTCAAATTACACGATAGCAGACACCAGCAAGCATATTTTTTATCCCCCTCTTTCCAATCACTGTTGTGCCCTTGATCCTGTGTTACAGCAGATTCACAGTAAACACTGTGACAGGTGTATTCATAAAGCACCACTCTGAGCCCTGGAGTGTGCTCTGGCACTACACTCGACTATTTGTCAACTAGGGAACTGTCAGCGTTCCCATTCATATATTCACAGTGTCAAGAATGGGCAAGGCAAAGGTTGAGCAAACCAGAAGTGTGTTGAAAACAAAGTCATGGTATACAGCTAGTAAGAGTTATTGACATGAATGGTTTTCAATCATTCAAATAGATTGTTCAATTTTGTCAGACATTCAAATGAAGCCCACTTGAAGACCAAAATCCAATAGATGGTAAAGAAAGGGTAAAGAAGACTAAGGTTCATCGACCATGTTGGAACCTAGAAAGCAACTCAATGTACTCAATTTAAGAAGCACAATTAACTGGTCAGTGGCACTGATTTTTTTTTTTTCATTTTTTTTTTTTTTTATTCTTCATTCTATTTTTATTTCTATTTTCCTTTTTTAATTTTTCCAGGTGCTAGATATAGGCAAGAGCCTACTTTTACATAAAACTTGGGCTGCTGAACATGTTTAACTATTTATAACATGATTAAGTTGAGTTAAGGGACAAAAAGTCATTTTTATGCACTCAAACCACACTGAATGTTTAAATTTAAATGCCCTAGTATGAAGTATGTGCTTTAAATTTGGGGTCACTTCTCCACTACTGGAAACCTGAGCATGTGTAAGAGTATCAAGACCATCACAAATTACAGACAAGATGTAGTAAGTCTGAGAGATCTATCTCTTGACGATACCCTAAACATATCTTTGTCTTGCTTTGAGGTTTTCAATGGCTTTTCATGCACGAGGCACTTCCTCACAGCAGGATGGCTACCCCTTGGTGTGGCCAATAAGGATATGAGGAGGTCTCTTTTAAGAGTCAGTCCCTGTAACACAACTTGACCAAATAACACCTCAGGAGGGGTTCTAAGGGACTGCGCTCATCAGCACACAGAGTTACTAACGGACATATTTAAAACTTCGCTCTACCAATCTCTGGTTCCAAAATGCATCAAAACTGTTTACATAATCCCTTTCCAAAGGACCTCTGCTGTCATGCTAGATCAATTAACTGCCTGTGGCAGTCACCCTGATAATTATGATGCGTGCTGAATGGCTGGTCAAAAAACACTACTGAGACCACAGTAGACCCGCATCACTGCGCTAACGGGATGAAGCGGTTCACATGAGATGCAGTCAGATCTGTAGTCCATGTGGCTCTCCCTCAGAGAGCAGAGACCTGTATATGTAAAACCAGGATTGTATCCTTCCTTTAACCAAATCAATTCCCAGTACTCCAACGGAAAAAAGAAAAACAACAACAAAAAGCAAACAAAAGAGAACTGGAATGACATGGACTGAGGCAATCTCTATGCAGCTGGGAATGGATTTTCATCTGCAGACTGTAAAAATCCCCAACATCTCATCCCCCCCATCATCT
Source organism: Fistularia tabacaria (assembly GCA_901007705.1). Lineage (NCBI taxonomy): Eukaryota > Metazoa > Chordata > Actinopteri > Syngnathiformes > Fistulariidae > Fistularia > Fistularia tabacaria. The sequence goes on from CAAKHD010024393.1 coordinate 170,718, forward strand.
TTGGCACCAGCCCTTCTCAAGGATCTGTTCAAAGCTCTCTACTTTACACCCTAATAACTTATAAATGTTATGGAGATTGTGTCAAGCTACACTTACATGTACGTGCATATTTCTGATCACCAAACCAGGACATTCGGGCCAATGGCACAGCAAACAATGTTTATGTCATCAAGAGGAAACACATTATGATGAACTTACTAACTTCTGTAGCTGTGTTGTAAAGAGCATGCTCACCATACTAAAAGGTTTCAGCAGGTAGTGAAACCGGCATTAAAATATTGCAAGCTTTTTATGCCCAGTTCTTCCACTATGAGCCACTTTTTAAGTGCATTGTTTCAACCTTCCAATTCTAAGGAAACTGTACCATCAGACTTAAGCCCTGCTTCCTCTTTAGGCTGTAAGATTGATGAACTGATGAACAGTGCTGGATGCTCATCTATGATAGTTTTGTACTGATATTTGTATAAATATTACTACAAAATAGTCATTTAGTCATTATCTCTTCATATCCATATTTTGAATATATTTTTAGTATCTGTTTGTGATTTGCTTTTTAAATAGATCTTTTTCCAAGAAGTGTTATCACACTATGCAGCAGGGCCCAAATCTGAGGTTGTTATAATCACTATTTTTGTACCAGACTGTTTAGGAGAACCTCGAGAACATGGGCAACCTTGGGAAATCATTAGGCAGACTGAGTTAAGGTAATGCGCTACTTTAGTAAAGGAAAAAAGATTATGAAGATACCTCTAAGCAGAGTTCCTTTGATTAAAAAAAATAAATAAAACAGTTTAAATGTATTCATTTTTTTTTTTATTTACATTTTGTTTTGTTTTGCAGGCAGCAACGTGTTACGTCTGTTAATACTGTGCCCTATCGTACTATACTGTACTGTATTGTATTGTACTGTGCTGTGTTGTTCTGATTGTACTGTAGTGTAATGTGCTGTCATAGACTATACTTGGTGATTTGGCTTATTTTAGGGTTCAGTACAGTAACCAAAAAGCCAGTCTGTGGCATCACACTTAATCTATTTACTGTTCAAGAAAATCTATGGACTTAAAAGATGTGAATAGGGTATGCTGTGGTTCCCTGACAGGTGTGAACATCATCTGCTCTGACGAATTCAATATCACCTGTCCTACTTTTCTGAATGGGTATCAAACCAAATGGAGAATTTATTAATTCATTTATTTGTTTGTTTGTTTATCTTAATAGCTGCAGTAACTGAGGAGATTAAGTGTGGCACTGACTGTAATATCCTCTTGCTTGGCATATCTAATTAAACAAATGCTGTTCATTTTCAAGGTCTAACCCCATGCATAATTGCAGAGTGTGGTGAAAGTCACAGCGTAGTCACTTCCTTAAGGCATTTCCCCCAGTCTGTACAGGACATTTTGAGATTCTAACTACAGTATTAGTGAAAAAAAGCAACAACTGTATGCTTTCTATTTTATCATCAGGACAGAACAGTTCTCTCCTTGCCCAAAGGGATACAAGTCAAGGACTATCAGTGTCAGAAAAACTGATGCAACCCAAATAAAGCAAACAGAAAAAAAGCTCACTCTTCAAAGTAAAATTATGGAACAAAATCATATGTCCTTAAAAGCATTACCAAACATGTCAATCCATAGTTTGAAGTTTGCTCACTCAAATATCAATTCTCCCGCCAAGACCAGGTTTCAGATTACTTATAAATAATTGATAGCACTGACATAAACCAGTGCAACCGCTGGCCTAGATTGATATCACCAGGCTGAAATATGTGTTGTTATGACCTACAAACACAACCCCATCTCTACCAATAATGGAACATCTATGGACTTCAGGTACAATCCACAATAAATCAGGCAAGAGTTATTGCATGCACTGCAGAAGTAAAATCTGGTTAGAAAATTTGTAATCAAAGCCATACAAAGGGAAGGGGGTGTTTCACACAAGTGTGATGGCATGATTTGGTCTGGAAATGTTCAAACTCTCCACCAAAAATTGCTGAAAGACATTATTGACAATAACATCTGAAAGTTATTTGCATGTGTATCTTCTTTTTTCCTTAGAATCTTCTTCATTTTCTATAGTGCAGTAGACTGGTCCCTCCTTACAACAATGACCAGATAATGACTAAAAATTATTTTCCATTCAAATAAAATCAGATCTTAATGGGCAAAAATAGTCACTCAAACTTCTCAATGTCTGCAAATGAATATTAACTGGATTAGTATTTTGGTTTTATTATGGTTTGTGCCCCCAAGTCATTAACTACATTATGTTTACTTGAAACCCAAAGTTGATGCTAGCCCCGGCAGCTATCTGCAGTTAGTGACCATCCACAAGAGAATATCTGCTTCATTATAACTTTCATGTTCTTCCACCTGCTAGGTTTCTCTATAAATGTATAAATTGGCTGTTGATATAGTTTATTTTTGCAAAGCAAGCTTAGTAACTGTAATTTGGAACTAATATATCAGTGACATAGAATATCAATTGTCCAACTTATCTTTCCACTGGCAGAACTGAACTTACATTTCCTAAAATGATTTCCTCCATATGAATGCTACCCAGTAGTATGTAACAATTCATGAGCAACTGATTGACAGGCGGAATTCTGTTTTTCCTGTTTTTTTTTTCTTTTCTGTGTTTTATGTAAAATTACCCCTCATATAGCTAGTTCAATACAGCTAGTTCTGCTTTTCCTAATGTTTATTTTTGAATAAAAACGTTTTCTGTTGAAGCATTTCCTTTTCAAACATTTGTGAACAGATTTATCAAAAAAAAAACCAAAAAGGAATCACATGCCTGCTGCAGTTACAACAAGGTAGATCAGTACAGTGAACCCAATAGAGAAAATGTCTTAAATACGACAAGTAATAATTTCTATTGCCTAGGTTAAAAAATTCAAGTGATGGTTTTTAACTTAATTCTTGGTGGGGTCAGTTTTCACAATAAGAATAATGGAGCCACCCCTCCCCCTGTCTCTGCCCTATTCATGTTTTCAGCACAGACACATTATTGGAATGTAGGCATTTAAGGTAATGTCACTCACAAGATTATTGCCTCCCTATCTTGCTTGCTGTGCATCTTCATGATGCTGGCCAAGCTACGAAACATACTCCAACACAAAAAACAAAACAAAACAAAACAAAAAACACCAGCTGCCATTTTCAGGCTGACTTTCTGCACAGAAAACAGTCAAAGTGATATCAAAGGATCTATGAGATCCTTGAATATTCTTTTATCTCCTAATTATTTCTTAAGCGTGTGCTATAATACAAATTGTCATGTTTGGATTTAAATAGGCTGAAAACATTCCCTCAATAATGTTCACCTTTTTAGATATAATGTGAAGGCATATTCATCACTCACAGTGGCAGTCCAATAATTCAGACTGTTAATATATATAAACTTTTTCAACTGATGGTCAATCTACCATTTTGTCTGTTTTCTCTCTCAAACATTTTTATCCTTAGAAACAACATTAATCATTTGTTCTTTACCCTACTGACTCCACTTTAAGTTCAAAACAGTTATTGGTTCTTCTCAGTGTGGATCGAAAAGGTTTAAGTAAAAGATGGGAAAGCTGCTTGGGGAATTGATGCATGAAGAGGTGATTTACCTGTATTGCGGGGGAGGGGTCCCTTCTGCCTCGCACATGATGTTAGCCTGCTGGTCTGAAGAGCTGATTGGTAAAATGAGGTCACTTGGTTCCACCCTAAATCTTGGCCCTTGATATATGACATCCTCTACACAGGCTGGGAAGAGCAGAAGAAAATCTATGACAGTGCAAGCCCCACCCCAAAATCTCTTTGACCTCGAAGGAAAATATAGCAACTTTTGAAAAAAAAAAACAAAACAAAACAAAACAGTATGTATTCTTAAATGTAATATGCTGTGATATTCAATATGCTGTGATTTTCTTTCAATAGAGTTTAATATGACGCAAATGTTTCTCACTCATTGGTCCTTAACTGTTCGTGCATACACTATATTAGATGAGCCTGACACATAATCAGGAGAAAACACACACACACATATACACACAAAATATAATGACCTTGGCATAAAATAGTAAAGAGACATGAGTATACAATTACACATATGTGCACAGCTCAGTGCACAGAGAGTTTTGTGGTGCAGAAGGACATTATTATTTATTTTTATTTTTTTTTCTGTTGTTAACCATTATCATTATTGCTAGTCGTATAAGGAATGGGAATGGTTGGAAAGTTATTAGTTAATTGCAGTTTTTGTACTTGAGATGTAGGTTAAGTCGTAACGTAGAGGTGTCATGAATCCGCAATGGCTATTTTGTATTTTGGCTCTGATGAAACAAACAAAAAATATATATACAGGTTAATCCTAAAAATCACAACATAAAAGCCCAGTTAAGACAGTGGTGGTCCATGGTAGCTTAGCTCCCATTTTGTTCATATCATATCAAGTGTGAACATATGTGTCTGATGTATTGGTGTTCTCTTTTAGAAATGTAAATGGATATATTTTTTCATGTATTGAACAATTATTTTCCTCGGTCAGAAGTCCAAATTTTAATTATAAGAAATGAGTGCAGTGTTTAAGATAATCTCACTGGACTGATTGGAAAAGATGCAAGGGTAGATCAAAGGCCAATTTAGCTATTTCTATAGTGTCAGTATATTTATTTATTTCAGAGGAAAACCATAAATATGTCCCTGTTTAGTAGCTTACTTGCCTTCCAAAGTTACAAGGACAAAGGGGAAAATCAACACATCCTTATCCTGCTTTTGCTTTTCAATGTTTCACACATTGGGTTTGAGCTTTGGGCTTTAAACACTTTTGTGAATTAATAACAAATGATTAGTATTTCAGCCTTAATAAAGGTAGTCAGCTGATTTTCAACTATTTCATTTGTGCTAAAATATGTACAAAATGTTTCTGTTTCTTGGCCAGAAAACCTCTTAATGTAGTCCGTTCAAAATTGTATTGTTTAAAACAAGATAACTTAATACTTCACTGTGAACAGCAAATAATTACAACTTAACGTCTCATGGCTAAAGAGGCAAGCCCACGCAATTATACATTTCCTTATGAAGCAGCTGTTTTGACAAATAAAACAGAGTTATCTATTTTCAGATCATCTAAGTCACACTACACGCACATGTTAACAGAGTCCATGAGGATGTACTCATCTTCTAGCAGCTTCAAAGGAAAGGATGCGGAACACAATCTGGTACTAAATAGAGGCAGTGTCGACAGACGGATAGAGTAGACCTAATTACTGTCCTACTGCTTACAGATTGCAGCATGTGGTTGAAAGCACTACATGTGTTTTTAACTAGTTGTAATAAATCAGCAACACATATTTCATTGAATGTTGAACTGAGATTGATTGATGATTTGTAAACACTTTTTTCCTTTTTTAAGGTGCTGTTCTTTATCCAGGTGAATACTAGTGCAGAATCTGGCAGATCGGCACCGAAGATTGTGCTAAAATAAGGGTCTGGATTTCCTTGCATGGATCCAGATAATGATCTAGACAGTACATAAACAGGAATTGGGACTGGACTCCCTGCTGTCCCTGACAGTGTGCCACTAATGTGCAGGACATCATGCTGTACATGTGCTGCAGCCTAATCAGTGTAACCTTTTGTTGGGTGTTTGGATGGTTAACTGTTATGTTTCTTTCACCTCTTTTTTGAGGTATATTTCATGTAAACACTGCTTTCTAAGAATGAGATAATATTCAAAAGATCCAAACCAATCCAGACCTGCTTCATTGTGTTTTTTTTCCTACTAAAAGGAAAGTACTAGCTTTTATTGATCTATTTATCTATTTTTTTATTAAGTAATTAACATGCATTGGGAAACAAATCTGTTGTGAGAGCTTAAGCTGGGATAGAAAATACAATAATGTGTATCTTACCTGCAAGGCATCCAGTGATTGATAGTAGAACAATTTGTTTCCATGGTAACATCATCTTTAGTTGCTGAGGGCTAATGAGACTGGCATCCAATTGCTTGTGAATGAAATGTTCTCTCTTGAATGCCAGATCTTTAATCTGAAGGCAAAACAATTGCATACAGTGTATCATTAAAATATGACATTTTGATCCGAATATGACAAGCATTTAACAAAAAAAGCATACAAAGCTAAAACGCAGTTGTTAGCTCTCCAGCCTCACAGCAAGAAAGTTCCTGGCTCAAATCTCATAGAAAGACTCTCTGTATGGAGTTGCCATGCTGTGTGAGCTTTCTCTAGGTTCTCAGGTTTCTCCCCACAGCCCAAAAACATGCAGTACGTTACCTTAATTGAGCGCTGTGTGAAAGGATAAATGAATGGCGCTGTGATCAACAGGCAGCTTAGTCCAGCATGAACCCCGCCTTTTGCCCGACGACAGCTGGTATAGGCTCCAGCCTATGCAGCCATGACTGCAGAGTAAGCAGTATAGATAATGAATGACTGAATGGATGAAAGTGATGAGTGTAAAAACAGCTGAGAGAAACCTAAGCATACAATGCAGCTTTGAACTGTTCAGGTTGCACAGTGAAGAAACAGCTGATAAATAAGTATGTTTGTTGTACTATAAACGCCTCTAAAGGCATTTAACAAGTTAATTTCTGCAGCTTGTAAGAGAAGAAGGGATGGAAATGATGGACCCCAAAAGATACAACTCTCTCTCTTCATTTAACTATGAATAGGATCTGGCAGACTGTGTATACCAGCACTCCACATGCCACTTCATACTTTAACAGCATTTTTTTTGGTGGCCAACCGAAAGTAAGCAAACTGACTGAATGCATTTTTGTCTACATGTATCATATTCCCTGAGATCAACAAAAATAATAAATGCTTTGAATTTATAAAGATGATCCACATGCAGCTCCTAACTCATCCATATTGATTCTTTACATGATGGCATGCATTTGATGTCTACACAGGATCACAAACAATTTTTTCATATCCTATTGACAGTTGGAAAACATTAGTTTTGAAAATAGCTTGAGGCAGCATAACTTTTTATGAGAACCAGAGGAGTAAGCCTTTAGGTAAATCCTCAGCCATTAAGATACAGTTTGGTTGTTAGTGAGCAAGGTACTCTCAATACATCCAAAATTGTGATTTCCGGCACAATTAAATCGGATGCTTGATCAAGCTGTGTAAAGGCATGTTATGAAATAACATAAATGAAAGGGTTTTTAGTCATAGGCTGTGTACCAAAATTCAGAAATATATTTCTTCTTGACTATGCATTTGCATTAACAAATTCATATGTGCAGATGCATTATCTGTTCATTTAAATATATACAAATGACACAATGCCAAGCATGATTTAGCCAAATCCAGTTTCATATAGCCATTTAAAGTGAGAGGTGACTATCAAAAGTGAAAAAGGAAGATAATTACCATTAATTAAAAATGAGTGATGCCATGCTCCAGTGCATCAATAGATGAGTACATAAATAAAGAACTGAACACTAAACTGAACACTAAAGACAAAGGTAGCCTCTCTAAGTCAAATCAAATGTTGGTCCTTTGGTCTCCAAACCCTGTCAAAGGCACCCGTTGTAAGAGAAAAATAGACTGACAGAGTTAAAATTGAGTGGACAAGATGAGCATCATTATTACACCGTTTAGGAAGCTTAATGGAGAAGACCTCATATTGAGATTATCTGGTTTATAGGGATGGAGCACATGGTCATTGTCAATTTGTCGAACAAAATTACAGGGATTTTCATTTTTACTGGTCATATATCACACAAAGGGCAATTTTATGGTGAAACTGTTCTTAGGAATGTACATCTGCCAAGAGTTTAAACATATGTGGAGCAACAGGCAAGTACAACACCGAGTACATTATTTAATGGATATCAGCAGACACACCATGATGAAAGCTGTGAAAGTCCATCATCCAGTTCGAAATAGTTGTTATTCAGTGCATAACATCAACTGCAATCAAAAAAAAAAGTTGGGTAAGAGTTCTACAATTGTTAAAGCTGCAACACATATTTTGTTGCACAGCAAAGGTCTTTGTAGAGGGAGACTGGAAAAAGGATATATATGTATAAATATATATATCTGTATGTGTGTGTATATGTCAATCGCAGGGCCACATATAGTCAAACAACCATTCATTCTCGCTGTTATCATTTGGGAATTTTGGGTGTCTCCAATTAACCTTCTGCATATTTTGGACTGGAGGAGGAAACCGGAGGAAACTGATTCGGGAAAAAGGAGAACATGCAAACACCACACAGTAAGGAATAAGGAAACTCCCTCTGACCATTCACAGAGAAGTCGCCATCAAAATGTACTTACTCAGCAAGAATTACCACCTTTCCTTTTTTTCAAATCAAAACATCCTATCGTAATCCCTTGTTGCTTTGCTTTTATAACAATTCTGAGCCAGCGTCCACTACCTGGGAGCAGGGGTTGGCATTATCAATTCAATCAGTGGGCTGCTGGTTATTGTGATCAATGCCGTCCCTGTTTGTGGAAGAAAAAAAAAAGCTCAGTATGTTTATGGTTAAGTATAGATAGACTTACCAAAATATACCTTTGCTATAGCTGGTATAACCTTATCTGAATGAATTTTTAACTTTCTGGTCAATCATCACAACGTTCAATATTTGTTTCAACCAATGATTACCTCAAACATCTCTCAAGAGAAGACATTCACGTGTATCCTGTCACCCCCAGCCATTGTGTGACACGGGCAAATTACAAAATTTCTGTGCAAACCATGAAAGAGAATCCTGATTGACTTTCAATGGTATTCAATCAGTGGTGCTGTAATACAATTTCACCATGCCATGCCACCAGCTTGTAATTAAGTACTAAGATGTACTTTCATTTATTTTCAATAAGACTGCCCTAAATAATTTTCAGATGTATAATGATTTCCAATTAGTACTATGACGCGCTACATTTAGTCATGCAAACATTGCTTCCCCGAGTATCCTTTACAGTGATCAATGGTATAAATTGACAACAAAACTTTTCACATGAAGGTGGAATGAATAGTTTAAACACTGTAATTGTTGCATTAGTAGCACATGAGGGGCTTTGCTGAAGCTCTGACCTACATCACTGTAAGTGGAAAATGACACGCCTCTCAGGATTAAGAATTCTACCCAACCCCTTATCCTTACGACACAACCCTGTTGTGCGGATTAACCCAAGGCTATCTTTGGAATTCTTGAACGAGAACTAAATATCACCACTCACTTGTTTCATCAACTTCAAACTTCAGGATTTGGGGCAATGCTTTTGACTGGAGAAGAAAAGCTATATCACCTTGTGGAGAAATATTTAGCAAAATGTTATACTGAGTAGCTATATAGAAATCATCCAATTTGTCTGATCATAACTTAATGAGAACTGTTGGCTTAACTCAGCTGTCCCGATGCCAGTAATTGTTCCTCATCTTCTGTAATTGCAGGCAAAGCAAGAATGGAGTGGATTTCTCGGTGTCTTTCAAAATTTAGGGGGTGTTTTGCCACTCTAAAACCCATCACGTTGGATTACACGGTTTGAGATTCTACAGGAAGAAAAAGTGTGTCCTGCATTTTTCAGTTCGAGCACAGTATTAACTGCCATCCACTTTCTGGACAACCTTCGTCACTGCAGCCCATCAGCCCGAAAAGCTTATATACCCAGAGAGGAAAATCTCCTCAGACACACTTTTGTTGGGACTTTGTCACAGAGACCATAGCACTGTGCCCCTAATAATATGATGAATGGCTGTGTTGGTGTGAAGCTAAATTCTCAACATGCAGTGACGTTTTAATTTTTTGACATTTTTGGCACATTGATTTGTTTTGTTCCTGTACAAATTCATGGAAAGGAGTAAAATACTATCAGTCATAATGCCATTGGGAAGAAATCAATTCATTCTGGAGGAGAACTTGACTGTCAAACAACAATCCAACATTTGTGATTCACTGCTACAGTTAAACCCTAGAATCATAGATACGACTACTGAGATAGTACAATGAACTTCTCACTTTTGAGAAAATTCTCTATTTAAAAGAGAAATATCCCTCCTGACCTTAGAAATATGCACTAGTATCAGATCATAGAGCACTGTATGTCTGCCAAAGGTTTGCCATTCCATAACAGACATTCCATAATAGACAAATAAACCCTGGACACACAGCTCGTGCTGGGTTTTGTCATGATAACAGGGAGGCATTTATTTCTTAGCTTTCTCAACTGAAATGATGAGCAAAGGATTGCTCTGCAGAATGTAATGAGGCATCACACTTTCACCTCTGCTGAAGCTAAACCTAATGGAAGTCATTGGCTCAACATATTCCACAGTAAATGAGACGACTTCTTGGTTAGTGGGGGTGTTGTTTGTCCCATAATTGATAGGAGAGGTGGTTAAAGGCATCAACCCCCAAGCTCCCCCCCCCCTCCCCGCCTTCCCCCCCCCCCCCCCCCCCCCCCCCCCCCGCGACACGGTGTTGCAGAAAAATCTT
>CAAKHD010024393.1:183657-197757 GCA_901007705.1 Fistularia tabacaria
GGCGTTTTGTGGCCCCCTTAACACGAACCCCCCCCCCCCCCCCCCCCCCCCCCCCCCACCCACACATACACACACACGTCGATGAAATGAAGTTGCTTATAATTATTCTGCAAAGCACAAGGCAGGAAGATAAAACTTGCTTGCATGACGGTTATTTACATAATCTAGAAAATTGAGGGAAAAGCCGGGGAAACATCTCTCATCTCTAATTGGTACTTACTTCTCCTAGGATGCGATTTTTTTCCTCTTCATTAAACTGATTTAGTTGTAATTCCAAACGCTTTTGTGTGAAATATAGGTCTTCAGTGCGATGATAACATTGTTGAAAAATACAAAACGAAAAACAAAACAAAATAAATAAACAACTCTAGCTCTTTGTGAAGCCAAAGAAGAGGTTGCTCTCCGCTCCCGTGCTGTCCGTGCGCCTTGTACTTAATCTCTCCGTTTGACAGTCCACTACCGATAAATTCCACAATCCGTGAATTTTGCAGGTCGGGGATGAAACACCCCGGTTTGTTCCTCGATCTCCTCGATATTACACTCCACAAGATGTAGCCAAGACGCAGAGAGAACAGAGGTGCCTCTGAGCGGAGACTCACAATGTGCGCATCCCCGGGCTCCAAGCTCTCTTTGTGCGCAGGCAGAAGCGCCCACTGGTGACGCGTGGAAACACACATGGCTGTGCTGCGGCGCAGCGCTGCGCCACCAGCACATAGACACCTGCCATTCCTCACCTCGAGAAAAGTGCACACCCGGTCACAGATCATGTCTCACAACGGAGAACGAGGAGAATGTACTTTGTTTCAATCAATGTATTTTTCATTTATTTATTTTGTTAAAGAGAAAGATCGTAGAAAAAAAAGAAAGTCTTAATGAGTAAATAATTAAGTTCAACTGAATGATGTATAAAACGTAAATGCATATATGTATGTATCTATTTATGTATCGATTCATTAATTATCTGAAAAAAAATTAAGGTATTGGGTAGGAATTTCGTCTTAAGATGTATAACAAACTCCCATTCCTTGTCATATCTTGTCTTTCTTCAGTCTTGAAGCCTTTTCGACAGGAGGTGAAATGTATTTAGGAGAAGGAACCAAGTCTAGTAACCATGAGAAGATTTGACAAGAATTAACCATCACCTAGATGACTCCTACATTAAACCAACCATGTAAACATGATCAATAATCACAAGCTATGCATAACTATGTACACTATATATTTTTTTTATTTTGTTTTATTTTATTTATTTATTTCATTTATTTTTATTTTTATTTTTTCAAAGTAAAGCCCCCCAAATCAGACCATAGTAATTAAACCAGGAGCTGTAGACCACACAGGCTTCCTTCGCTGACATTTGGTCTATAAATATGGAGTCATCTAAATTTAGTCTCTTTGTTTTCATGATGCAAGCATCCGAAATCATGATTTTTTTCCCTTCTTTTTAAGTACATTCGGTTGTCTTTTATGCTCAGGTCTGGGAGTATATTAGTAAATAAATTATTTATATGAAATAATACAAACTAAGAGCATGTTAATTAGACAACTGCTTGAAGCAGGGCTTGGGGACTTTCATAAAATGCACATATCACATGAATTAAAATGCACTGGAGCTGTAGAAATGTGTGAATGAGTCATACTTTTGTACGAGTCTGGCAATATCTGGCAACTAGTAACAGTTGACTCCCAGCAGATGACTGGTGAGTCTCAAAATAATTCAATTTTTACTACTGACCCCATACTATGGCCTCCTGGTTTCTCGCTCCGTGAAAAGCATAGCTATTTTGTTTCTTCTTCCAACATAAATATCATGATTCATATCCTCTGCAAACATACACATTTACACACTCAGCAGCAGGTAGCATATAGAAACTAAACATTCTCACAAAGTTTATTACAGCATATAGAGCTTAAAAGTAAGCATGGACATTGCACATTATGTTTTGGTAGGTAGAATTGAACCAAATCAGAGAAAGTATAGCCTGGCAGGGATGTATGGCATGTTCAAGAGGAGAGTGGTGAAAAAAAAATACAACAAACACAGTACGTCTGACGGTCAGAAATAAGTTTTCTTTTTAATTGTCTAAAACCACTGTGGTGAGGAAATCACCACAAACATTAAAAACCCTGAATACAGACATTAAAAGTCTGATTTAAAGTGATTACAAGATTGAAACCGAAGGGGGCAGAGGCTATGATCCCTTTTTGTTTGTTTGTTTGTTTTTATGGAGGACTATGCCTCGCTTTGCTTGAACGTGTGTAGCAGGTTTTGGGTCTGGGTGCATCAATAAAAACACAAGGTCATGTGTGACCAGAAAAAGTGGAATATTTAATGGTCATGTCAGACATGAAGTTGAATAGAATAAATAGAGTTTTGAGAAGAAAAATATTTAATTCTTCTTTAGCTTTGAAATATATATTTTATGATACTGCCATGTGAATAGTCTATATTATAGGTTGTTTTAACTACATTTTTTTTAATTTATAACTTCATATAAACATTTAAATGATTGAAATTAAGAATCATGCTATCATTATCATAGGCGCCTCTGAGGGAAATTGTTTGAGATACATGCTCAACGCATAATAGATGGATCAAAATTACCACTCAATCATTTTACTTTGATATGAAACATTGGGGATGCACCGTGCATCTGAACAAAAAAAAAACTACTAAAACAAATAAATGAAAAAATAAAATAAACGTATGTTTTTATGTCCTTACATGAGTCATAACACTGCCGAGGCTGTAACTAGGAGCCATGACATGCCAGTATGTTCAGCTAGTGCAATTGATAACCTTGCTGTCCACCCACATCCTCGTCTTTTGCATTTCATTGGTCATGCAAAAGAGAATTTTATTTCTACTATTCCTATTACAAATATTCAGCAGCAAAGTTGTCACCTCACTAATATTACTCCTACCATCACCCACTGAGTGTTACAGAACTGAGAGGGAGAGAGTGATTTTGTTTGTGTGTTTTTTGGTGTTTACAATTTTCTGATCCAAACAAACAGAGCCTGCATGTCTTAAAGTATACTATCACTGCTCCCTTACAGCCAAGTAGAATCACTGTTCACTATCCGGAGAAAAGATAACAGCAAACTATATGATTGTGAAGATGGCACAAATAAAATCTGAATTGTATATTTTCTCCAGTAGAAAATAAGAATAAATAATTCTATAGCAAACAAATGTCTGAGCTCACAGTTATACAGTAAATAAGGGTACATCTAATTATATAGAGAGGGAAATGTTTCAAGCCTCTCTTTCTTAAGATGTTGATGATTATGGCTTATGACAAACATAGAATTTAGTGTCTGAGAGAATTTGATTATTTTAAAAAGCTCAATATTTGAAATTCATGGTGTCACACTCTAAACCGCAAGTTAACTCAAAGCACCTGCAAAGACATCCAGAGCCTTTAAATGGTGTCTCAGTCTGGGTCAGTAGGCTACACAATCATGGGGAAGACTGCTGACTTGCCAGATGTCCAGAAGACAGTCATTGACACCCTCTACAGGAGAAAAAGCCACAAAAGGTAATTGCTAAAGAAGCTGGATGTTCACAGAGTGCTATATCCAAGAATAATCATAGAAAGTTGAGTGGAAGGAAAAGATGCACCAGCAAAAGGGATAACCTGAGCCTTGAGATGATTGTCAAGCACAATCCATTCAAGAATTTGTGGAGCTTCTGAAGGAGTGGACTGAGGCTGGAGTCAGTGCATCAACAGCCACGACACGCAGACAAATCCTATACAAATGTTACATTCCTCTTGTAAAGCCACTCCTGAGCCAGGAACATCAGAAGCGTTTGACTTTGGCTGTAGAACTTGGCACCTGCCCACACTGCTAAAGGTACCAAAAGGTGGTCCAATGACCATGCTGTCACTGCGCTTGATTGAGTAGGAAACTCGCCTGACGTGAACCCTATAGAGAAACTATTGGGTATTATCAAGAAGAAGATGAGAGGCACTTGATCCATCAATGTAGATGATCTGAAGGCTGCTATCAAACAACATGGGCTTCCATTACATGTGAGCAATGTCACAGGCTGATTGCCTCCTTGCCAAGCTGCATTGAAAAAGTAATTCATGCAAAATGAAGCCCATCCAAGTGCTGAGTGAACAGATATTAAAATTATTTTCAGTAGCCTGACATTTCCGTTAAAAATATCCCTTTTTTAATTGATATTGTGTGATATTCAATTTTCACTGTCACTGAATTTTGGTTTCAATTACCTGTCAGCTATAATCATCAACATTCCAAAAATGTTACTTGAAATAATTCACTTTATGTATAATGAATCTATATAGCATATGGGCATCAATTTTTGAAATGAGTGACAAAAAATATTGAGCTTTTTCACATTCGTCAAATTTTTTGAGATGTACTCTCATATGTTTAATTTTGTTTATAATTTTTTCATGAACATTTTGTTTTATATGTACTAATACAGCTTTATTGATATAGATTTATTTTGTTGTCAATTGTAGCCTGATTATGGGATATGTTAATGCCTGTGCCTTTCTATATAATGACTGAATGTCAAACAATGAATTGTTTTATACTTCTTATACACTTCATCTCTTGTCCTTTTTCCTTCTTTATTTCCTTTCCCATCAGTCTGAGCTCTGAGGATAGCACTGGTGAAATCTCTGACACCAAACATGGATCAAAAATAGCCCGAAATGGCAGCCGTTGTGCTGTTTAATTATGAATCCATGATACTGTGCTGTTGTTCTTTGTTACAGTCTTCCACTCCATACCCTGTTTCGCATTTGAAAAAAAAAAAGTCTTAAGTGAAATAGATTCTTGCAGTTCCCAAAATAATTGTTGATACATCATTGCCTGTTGTTCTATTTTCTTTTTGTTTGCATCAGTATTTTTGGCTGGGACTTGTTATACGTGGCTTGGCTTTAGCTTTATGTTGTGATTTTACCCATTCACAATTTTAAATTTTGAAGGTAATATAATCATGGGGAAGGTATATGTTCCTGGTCCTGTGAGCAAGGTGTTCCTAGCAGAAGGGTCTCATCCGGAGGTTAATTTTATACATTTAAGAATAATATCCCCTGGATTGATATTACATTCAACATATTTAATGACAGAGAGATTGTTTTATTCTGCCCTGTTTGCTCTGTGAGAAAATATAATGATAAATCTTCACTTGTCCTCTGTTTCATATCAAAAGACTGTGTTTGCTGAGATAATAAAGCCATTATTTATTAATTTGGATTTTTAATGTTGAAACTGTTAGGATACATTTATGCACGCATATGCGTGCGCACACACATACACACATACACACACACTAAACTGCTTCTTCCCATTTATATTGTAACTCAAAGATAATAATTTGGAATATCCGATACGTTCATGTTGCTATTACCATCAAATGCACAAAATCCATCAATCATTGCGCCTTAACTGTGCATTATTGATTATCTGTGGCAGCATTGGTGGTGCACTGAGTAGCTCTCCTGCTTCACACCAAAGTGGATTATAGTTTGATTTGAACTCGTTTTTCCTTCTTTTTGCTTGTTCTCCTCATGTTCTTGCCTGGGTGGATTTTCAGTACTTGGATTTCCTCCTAGATAAAATTCCCATCAATATGTTGAAGACCAAGTTGTCCATGGGTGTGATTGCGAAAGTAATCGGTTGATTTATATATGAAATGGTTAAAAAGCTTTGTAACCAAACAGTATAACAGCTCATCTTTTTGATCTCTAGCAGTGCCATAGTGTGAATTTTATTTCATGGTCTTCCAACTGACTGAAATACTTTCAATGCTTCTACTCTACAGAGTTACCTCTGACAAACATAACAGGAACACAATCCCTAAATACATTTTATAGATCGGAATTAACATACCATAAAATCCACTTTGCAAATGTGGCGGCACATTCTCGTGCTTCAGTTTGGTTCTGTGTAGAATATATGTTGCATCTGTCTCATCAGATTATCTTTGTATTCATTAATTTATTAACTTATTCATTCATCCTTTAATTCAGGCATCTTTTCTTCACAACATTTTCTGTTGTATGCTTTGTTCTGTACAACATATATGTTTTCATTATTTTGAATAACATGAGGGAAGTTTGCTTGCTATTTAAATAACAACCAGTTTCCTCTTGGTAACAAAGCAATGCAGTCACATACTATAGACCCCAGATGGATCCTCAGATTGTTTTTGCCCATATTATACTTAATGGAAGTGCTCATAATACTAAATCAAAACCTAATGCAGCTCGTACTGTAATATTCTCATATTTTTATTTTATTCATTATATTTATTTGAAGCATTCGGAAGTGAAGTAGTCCTTTCACCTTCATTACAGAAATAACATCTGATACTGACTTCCAGTATAATTTATCACTGTACTGAATAATTGATTTGGGCCATTATTTGGGGGTCAATTGACAACATTGACTAAGATGTCGTCCCAGTGGAGAGATCTCATATCTTTACACAGATGTACATGCAGATAAATCCCTGTGTTTGTGGAAAATATTATAGCCTTGATTCAGTCTGATACAGAATGAATATCTGTCCCTATGCAATACCAGACATATATTGTAAAAGTCATTTTTCAGTCTTAATAAGAATAGAGCTGGCACATTTTTTGCAGGCCCTTTTATCTCTGACCATCTCCTGGAGTGCAAAGTTCGCAGTTTTTATCTTGTCAGTCTGCTTGATATACTTTTTGTCACTTGTTGTGTGACAGATGTATTTTCCTGGTGCAGTCAATTTCATTATATTCAATTATTATAAGTATATCAGAAAACTGGTTGAGGGGACATCACATACAGTGTAGGCGAAATGTCACATGTAGTGGTTTTGGGGTGTCTTCACCACCACAGGAATGTGGAATTGTGCAACTATCTTACACATGCCAAGATATATTGACATTGCAATAAATTATTTACAATCTAATATGATAACATAACAATAATTAATAAACAGATATAGCAGAAACCCAAAACAACCAACCAGCCCAGTAGATTACGTTTATGAGTGTAAAAGTTTACACTGACTTGGCATCTGTCCTCTGTCTCTCTTTTGCTCTGGGAGGCACATCTTTATGAATAGGAGGGCCTCACAGGTTCCTTGTACATACTGTCAGACATCAGCTGTTCTGTTATTCATCTCCAAATTCTTTTCTGTATTTCATAGCTAGTTATCCTGTTCCCAGTCTTTTTGATTTGTCTACTCCTCTTTTTTGTGGAGGATGTCTTCATCATGCCACTGCCTTGCCCCTGGTTCCCATATCTTGTAATCTCCTCCAAACCATCTCCCTAACCCCTCTCTGTCCTCTAGTGCTGTTCAAGACGCTCCAAAGTCTGCCAAAATGTAGGCAATGCTGAAGAAACACCCTTCGCCCTTCTTTGATTGGACTGCAATCCAAGACAGCAGACCTGTCTCCTCTCTGTCATTTCCATCCAAATGAAAAACAAATCCCTCCATTTTTTTCTCTCAGACTGACCTTGTGGACACTCTTCAATACAGTTTCAAGGCTTATCACTGTACTGAGACAGCTGACTATCACAGATGCCCAGCATACTGCCAAACTTCTTCCCTCTCTTCCGCCCTGATTCACCTCGACTTTGCTGTTTTCAATGCACCTCCCCCACAATCACTACCACTGGTCACTTCACTGTTGTGTTTTTCAGGGCCAGGTCCTGGGTTCCCATCTACTTCAATGCCAACAAAACCATTTTCTTCCCTTCTTTTGGATACTTTTAAGACAAAAAATAAAAATGGACAACTTTTTTTGAGGCTTGCACCAGGATAGATTTATGTTCATGTTCATTAAGATTGATGTGCAGACGATCTCCTGGACAAATGTCTGTTCTGTTCAACTTTCACTCTAGAGTTCTCCTGTTTGGGCTACCAAGCCTTCTGAGTGCATCTAGAGCACAAACACACTTGTGTCCAACCCCTCTTCTCTTAGTGTCAGTTGGTTTTCATTGTCACATAAATCAAATTAATGACAGTGGTAATTGTCTACAGGGCAGTAAATCTGATTACCTTTGCTTTTCTGTAGTCTATAATCAAGTCCAATTGACACCACATGACCTCATATTGATGAATTAACATCCCCTTCTGTCAGAACAGCATGCACTCTTAGTTTCTTTTTTATAGGGACTTAAGGGACTTAAAACACTTGTGCCTTTATTATATATACTTTTGACTCATCAAACTAGTAGATATGATATGTTTCTGAAAACTTAATTATGCCATCTTGCAATGTAAAATGATTGTAAGGTCAACAATAAGTTGATGTCACAACATGTACAGCTGCAAATGCTTTTCCACAGTTTTAAGTGGTAGCTGTCATTAAACATCACAGGAATTTATAATGAAAAGAAAAAAATATGTCTACTTAACATGGACATTTTTAATTTATTCATTTTATCTAAAATAAAAAAATTACACAAATAAAAACACTTTGAATGTGAATGTTGTCAAAACTTAAGCAACATCACCCAACAAAGAAATTAAAATCATAAAAACAGAGGAAATTATATTACTTAACAAACACATAACGATGAACAAAAATAAATAAAGGGGCAGACTGAATGATAAATTTTAAATAGATTTGAATAAAATAAGTAGTTGACTTGGTGTCCACAAAACAAATAAATACAAAAAGAAATAGATGATTAAACAATTGTGTTGTTTTGTTCTACATCCACAACAGTCACAAACGCCTAAAAACTGATTGCAAATCAAAATGTTATTGGAAATGTTATGAACTAGTGCTAAGAAAGACTGGCTGCTGTCCATGTGTCACTGAGCACACCCAATTAGATTATAATATCACATATTATGTTTATCAACTGCAACAAGTGAGTTAACTTGCTTTATTTTTCTCAGTACATGTAGCTGAACATTATGAAATGCTGTTATGTATAATTGATTGATTGTTCATATGGAAATGTTCAAAATCAACCTGGATTAAAAAGGCAATTTTTACCACCTCTGTCACTGCCGGTTCTAATAAAAAAGGACAGTGTTTGCTTTGACAGGCAACACAAAAGCACCTTACTGTGTGGGTCAATGTTTAATTCAATCTGCTGATGATTTTTTTTTCCCTTCATCTATCATTTCATTATTTGATTTTTGTTTGTTTGTCAAAATGAGTGTTTTGTGGGGTTTAGACTCATTTTGTCATCCATTTTGCACTTACATCTTCCTAGCCTGCTCAGAACAGGAGGTTTTTAAATTTTAATTTTTAATGTTCTATTTTTGTTACTTTGCTTGGCAGTAATTGATGATCCCTTTGTAAATCCTGTTGTCAATTCCAAACTTCTGATTATTTGAATGGGTCCTCTCTCCTGCCACCCTCTGATTGCAGAGCCTGGTTTCCCACTGCAAGAAAGCGGCTCAGCTGAAATCGGCCATCCTACATTTTAGCAATGTATATCCAGAGGACAAAGCACACAGCTGATTGTTGAACAGGAAATTGTAATGACACATTTCAGAGAAAAATGATTTTTATGTCATGTAGTTTTATGTCATGGATCAATTTGATCTTTTTACCAATTAAAGTGTGAACATAATAGTGCATACACTCCCAGTGTTCAAAAACATCAGTTAGAGAATGATGCACAGGATCAGGGAGCTGCTTACCAACACAGCGAAAATGGCAAGCACGAGAATAGGGGAAGCATGCAACATTTTCCTCTTCAAACTGTCCCCCATTCTGTTTTGTAACTGACTCACCTGACATCGTTGTGTGTGGAAAGAAACTACAGTGTGCATAATTATTAAAGGTCATTTTCACTTTGTCCTGTCTCTTCTTTCGGCTGCTTCCTTCAGGGGTCGCCACCACATATCAACTTTCTCCATCTAACCCTATTCTCTGTCTCCTCTTTTCACTAACCCTATAGTCTGTATCCTCTCCTCATAATTTCAGATGCACTTGCTTTTATGTAAAGGATCCTACTCAAGGAAATAAGATGAGGGTCGTGTTGATCAGGGAGATGAAATTCATCTGAAGGTGCTGAATGTGTACAGTGGCTCCTTGAGAAATGCAAGGAGTGGACTTGTGATTTATTTATTTATTTATCTATTTTCAAATCAACACTTGGCAGCAAAAAGTACATCTCATTGCGGTTACTGCCACCGCCCTACATTTCAGGTATCACAACATTCACCAGCAAGACCAACACTTTATGTTTTATTGGTCCACTTCAGGTTTTTGCAGGAAAGGAAAATACAAGAAATGTGGGCAACACATTAATATCTGGGGTTGATCTCTTCAAAAGCTGACGAAGAAATCACAAAAAAAGTTGAAATGCAGGAGAAAAACAAGTTTGTTTGCTTTCTTTCCATTCATTATTAAAGAGAGGGTGAACAAAAAATTATATTGGAAAATGAATGAGGTTTTTTGATTGTTCTTCATGGTGTTGGTAAATGTGGCTGTATACTTCTGAGTCATAAGTGATGTCTATACTTTTTTCTCCCCTTTTTTTTTTTACACATTGAAACTTTAACAACAAAAAAATAACAAGATCGACCTGATTCTACCAGACAAGTTGCTCAAAATATCTGGCAAATTGATTTTTTATGAAATTAGTTGATCATAGCCCACTGTTTTGACACTTCAATGGCTGAGACTACAACAAATGAGAGCAGCAGCATTGCCTTCATTCGTGAGACAACCAGGGTCCAGCTGGTCTCACACATGAATGCCTCATGCACGTCCACAATACTTTTCTCTTATATTTGATTTTAGACAAATCAATAAATTCAGAAATGATCAAGTCATTCTCCATAAAACATTCACTGACAGCTTAATCTGTCCTTGCATACCTGCATATCTGATTAATGCTATTTGACAATTACATGTGGAAAGCCATCCAGAGTTACTGTCATAAAAAGTGCCTTGTGAATACTGATATCAAGGGTTACTTTAAATTCTGTGTTCACTTTAAAAAATATATTTCTTGCCTTGACTTTTATCTGAGGTTATGGTCTCTGAAAATAATAGGAATCTAAATTAACAGGAATCTAAATTATAGTTGTGTGCATTTACTATCTGACAACACGGTGTGCCCATGAATGTTGTGTATTTCTCAGATTGGTATTTTTGATTCTGTTGTGCATCGCTGGTGTGTGAATCATATGACACTCTTTGTGTATGTCTCATACTATTGAGGACCTCGTAATGGTTCTAAAGGTTGTGGTAAAATAATCCATAGTGCCAATCAATTGAACTAACAGTTCGATTATAGCTGTGTGTTCCATTAATAAACTGACACTTACCAATTAGCACCTTGATTCAACCCAACAGCAACCATGTAGCATGAGAGAATCTCTCAGTCTCCTAGTCGGTGGATTTTGATTGAATGTTTTTTGTTTTCTGTTTGGAAAAGTGATTACATTTGGAGATAATGTTTTAATCTACACAGGTTTTTAGTCACAGTATTAATATTAGCAAAGTGAACTGTGTCAGTTAGACAGGCTTTTTTTTTTTTTGTTAAGACATACAGCATATCAATTGATGAGTCAATAAAAAGTTGTAAATTATTTTGTCTTCTGTGCATTAATTGATTAAATAGCATTTTCATCACAATTATTATTTCACTGCACCAAAACAAGAGTTTATATTCAATAAGGAGAAGTCAAGGAGCCTACCTTCTGTTTGATCATACATTACCATGTTTAAAACTTCTGGTGTACAACAGACACATTCTGACATTGTTCATTTGAATGGTTGTCATGGTGATGGCACTTACAGTGTGTCTACTGCATACAGTGTAGTAGATAATTGATATGAAAATGTTTAACATTTGACATGATACTAGTCTGAAAAAAGTTCTAAAAAAGGTTATCATTACAGGTGGCAATACATAAGCAAATGAAAATAAAAGTATAATTAAGTAATCTTTTAATCAACAGGTTCCACACTCTCAGTGAACAATAGATTGACACATAATGAGTTTTTAAAAATGTTAATGTTATGGGTAAATAAAGTACAACAAAGCATAACTCACATCTTGCCTCAAGCCGATTGGAGGTATTTTAAGTACATACACCAGGGTCACAGTGGTGCAGGGATAAAATGTAACCCCCCAACACATGCACACACGCATACACACTCACACACACAAATATTCATACTCTATGTGCAGAATACTGAAAAGACTGTACAGACAGCGAATAAATGAATTAATTAATTGAACTGCCTATAACTTTAGTATCACTCCTAAATGACAAAGATTCCTTTCTGGGGACTCCTTTATTTCTGTGTTTTAGGTATCACAAGCCAGGAGTACTGAAAATTATGATTTATTCTGTTTCTTCTATGCATTAGATTCTACAAACAACTTAACTGTCATTTATTATTTATTTCTAAAGAGCCAGGAGACTGTAGTGATTGTCGGAACATGTCCATGTAATAAAATTTTAATTCACTCACATGTGTAAAATATTTTTTAACTGCCCAGACCCCTCCAAAAGATAGACAGAATAAATCAAATCATGGTTGCATAATCAAAAAGATGGTAAATTTATTACCAGTGTCTTAGAAAAGAATAAGAATAAGAATAAGAATAAGAATAAGAATAAGAATAAGAATAAGAATAAGAATAAGAATAAGAATAAGAATAAGAATAAGAATAAGAATAAGAATAAGAATAAGAATAAGAATAAGAATAAGAATAAGAATAAGAATAAGAATAAGAATAGGAATAAACATTATAATTATTATTATAATAATTATTATTAGTAAAATTAGCATTGTTATTTTATAACACAATATAATACGCTATTATTATTATTATTATTAGTAGTAGTAGTAGTAGTAGTAGTATCATTATTAGTATTATTATTATTATGATCATCATATTGGTAGAACGAGAGGTAGTAGGACTAGCAGTAGGCGGCAATAATAGTTTCCTTTAAGGTTGATCACTACATTACAGAGCACATTTCCGAAATATACATTTATTTGTTTACTCCACAGGGAAAGCTTTAAGGCCATAATAAGGGGATTTCTCTGAATCTCAACTTTGCATTTGTTGACATAATAACACCATCAAATGGATTAATGCCAAATTATTCCATGCAAATTGACAATATGATCAACTTATCTATCTATCTATCTATCTATCTATCTATCTATCTATCTATCTATCTATCTATCTATCTATCTATCTATCTATCTATCTATCTATCTATCTATCTATCTATCTATCTATCTATCTATCTATCTATCTATCTATCTATCTATCTATCTATCTATCCAACATTACTTTCATGTCTCACATCCGATTTATCATTACTCTTCATTTTTTAACTCATTATGGGATGGCTTGAAAATTAGCAAATTTGCAAGCTCACATTGTACCTGTCGATAATCATCCGGAAACACACAGCAAAAACATTACAGTATTTCATTTATTGCATGTAGATGGATTATTTTCCCAGGATACTGGAAAACATTTTAACATAAAAGGCAAGATAGACATTTCTCCAGGTCAATTCCTGTGCCCTTCCAAGTGATGTATAAATAGAATAAAATCTCTCTTGATGACTTGGATCCCCAGGGGTTTTGAATAAAATTAGTATCCATTATTTACATTATTGTTCCATGAGAATAAAAGAGATGAAAGGTTACACTTAATCTCCAACTAAAAATCACAGTCCAGTATAGTTATGTTCAACTCTTGATTTGAGAGAATTGCCATGTTCTGCCACCTATGTATGAACTTAAGTAAGATTTTAAATCTGCCGCATGGATGCTCTTGTGCACATTCATGTCAATCAAACACTGCAGTGTCCAAAAGTCAAACATTGGCAGGTAAGTAAGAGCTCCAGGAGGCATAAAGACAGATAAAATATGATCAAAGGAGAATGGCTGGAAAATATTAGCCGCCAGACTCCTTGAAGCAGCCTTCGACAAACTAATACGCTTGAGGCAGACACTGGAATTAGAAGAGTGAAATGGTACAGACAGGATGCAGAATGAAAATGTATTTCTGGGAAGGTTACGATACAGCTTTCAACTTTTGAAATTGGAGATGGAGAGCAGCTTTTATCAAGAGCTACAAAAAAAAAAAAAAAAAAAAAAAAAAAAACAGGGTCTA
>CAAKHD010024393.1:197777-216426 GCA_901007705.1 Fistularia tabacaria
AAAAGGAACAGAAAGGATGAAGAATAAAAATGTTTTTTTGGGAAGGTTTCGATACCGCTTTCAATTTTTGAAATTGGAAAAGGAGAGCAGCTTTTATAAAAAACTAAAAAAAAAAAAAAAAAAAAAAAAAAAAAAAACAGGGATAGATAAAAACTTACTGGGTCCCTTACGGACAGATTGTGTTCTGTCTGGGTCACTGACACTTGTGCTGCAAGTTACATTTGCTTCCCCTTGGTTCTGCACTGCTCCTTCCACATGCTTTCATATCTTAATATAAGATGTTAAACCTCTTTGAGTAACATGAGAACATGTGATAAAAACTTTTTTTTTGTTTGTTTTTATTCCTTCTTTCTCTTGAAGGCAGTTATCAAATTTTGAGATAAGGTTGTTGTAAAGGAAGTGAATGGTATTCTCTTGTGCAGCACCTGCCCCTAGTTGTAATTTAGCTGTCAATATACCGAGGAACAAAAATACTTGCTTTTGCAACTGCTCTGCTTGTTTCAACATACAGGAACAAGTCTTACCATGCTTAAATACCTCTGCCTTTCACAATAATGCCTTATCATCAAGTGTTTAGCGTGAAGCCTCTCCAACAGTTGTAAAAAGGCGATAATAATGAAATGAAGATGCTTTTGTGTCTGATATCCACACCATATCTTGGAGTGCATTCAAGTTGGATAAAATAGACCTGAAGACATTTGCGTTATTTTTCTTGTCTTGTGTTATTGTGTTATTCTAATGAAATTATGTTGTCCATGTAATGCTGAACATATAAAATCGTGGAGACAGAAAAACAGCAGCTCAAAAATTATAATGGGTGTATTTGCATGAATGGAAATCTTTTCAACAGGGATATAAATAGTTTATCATGCTGAGATGCTCTCAGTGATTAGATGTGCCCTTTTCTGCAGATGTTGATAACCTGATATTCAGACTGAGACATGCATGATAACGATACAGAATGGATGAAGGCATTCATTTAAATCAGGAAGGAAGGAAGCATCTTGAAGATGTTAATTGCTGTGATGCACTCCAGTGCCAAGCCCAAAATGCAGCTGTGTTTTCACATTAGAGTGAGACCTTAATTGTTTGTGTCTGTGACTGTGCATAGCTGCTTTTCTTTACCTGTGAAAATTTGAAGGTTGGATGGACCAATTGGGATGGTGCTGCCAAGCTGGAGCTTTTGTTCTTTGCACTGAAAAGTACTGCCAGAGGAGTTGTGTCATGCCCAGTTTAGCTGGGTTTGTAGATGAGAAGTACAGAGAATAATCCATCCTATTTGATGGCTCTTTGGCATTGATTTGAGTGGGTGTCATGCCAACTTGAGAAAAGATTTTCGGTCAAAACTGAGATATTATGTATATCACCACCCATCTATTAAGACGTATGCCAACCCCCAGGCCTCACTGCTCTCTGTAAGCGGAGAACAGCAATTTATCCTCGCTGCCTGCGGGACACAGTATGTGTAGTTTCAGCAAGAAAGTTTGAAAAAATAGAAATCCAACATTAACTTGAAAGAATTCAATACATCAATCTCCTTAGCAGATAAACCAACATGGCAGGAGGCTTTCTTGTCTGTGGCAATTCAACTAATCTTATTTCTTGCCAGCACCGAAAAAAGAGAGGTCCTTGTTAGAGTTACAGTTTGAATGCAAGTCACAGAGAAAAAGGGAGGCGGTCATTAGGCAAACTCACAAACAATTTCCTCTATCAATAAGGACTGATTTAGGTCAAAGTTAACTGGGAAATATCACAGTTATAGACACCAAGATATGCTCTTTGTGGATAGACTCCACTTTAAGTAAAATGGCAGTCAACCAAGCAGTTTAAATAAGTGAACAATAGTTGAAATATTATTCTAACACATCCTGTTATACATTGCTGTTTCAAATACGAGGCACTGTTCGAAAAAGCACAAACCATACCTGGAATATTTCAAAAATTGCACCAGTGCACATAGCAGTAGCTTTGATTGGTCTGTATTATAACATAACATTCCCTTTTGCATGATCTGACACAATCACACAGTCTTCGACTTGAGATTGGCCTTCATGTAACTAGGGGTTAATGTTGGGACCCCCTGCTTCTCTTTACAACAGTGTCCAAGCAACCATTAGAGAACCAATGACTTGGAGGGAGTGTAAAGGCTGAATGAGGGAACATTGTGTGGAGCTTGTTATTGTTGTAAAGGTGGAATATGGAAATTTTGACTGGATGTTTTCACCAAAAACACAACAAGCACATGTATGATTTTTTTTTTGTCCTTCTAATACCAGTTAGTTTTTTCATTGTCCGCTGAATGTCTCTTACTTATGCAGAATTGATTCTGTTACCACAGTGTCATAAAATGGCTTAGTTTTAAGACAGCGTGTATCCTTATTTTTCTACTGAAGGTAAGTTCCTGTTTTTAACTTGTCCACTGAGCTTATAATACACGGTGTATATCCTTGTGAGGCCTAGAACTATAGGACAACATGGATATTTCTCTATCTTGTCAGTTATATCAATAAATATCCCCAAAAAAACTCACACACATTGTTTAATACATGCTACTGGTGACTGGCCAGTTATATTCGGTCAGGTGTCCAACCTCTGTACGTGGCAGGCCCAGCCCCAGAAGATATGTGAGTTATGACCAGATATCCTGGCTCATGACTGTCAGAGTTCCTGTGAGGGCTCTCTCACTCTGAGCCAGGCGCTGCCTTACTTTACATGTGACCATAATACATCTTTTATTTGTGAACGGATGTTTTCTCTGTTTTTTTTCCTGGGTTTCCAACAAATGAATTTGTCTCACAACAAAATACAGAAAGTTGCTATTTTCTCTCGCAAATATATAGAAAATACGGAATCTTCCTGGCTATCCTTCAGAGGAATTAATGATGCTTCCGCTGTCTTAGTTAAGTAAACTAAACTCATCGACATTCCTTCAGTACCCACAGTGACTTTCCTAATTGTTCTAAATCTCATCTTCCTGTGCAGGAAAAATGGTAATTATAATCCCATAATGCAACTATGACAGACTAGAATTACAGACACAGGCTGGAGATTGCGTTCTTATGAGCCTATGAGATGAGACAAGCTGACAGTATCACAGAGTTTGTGCAGTTCCCTACTAATACACTGATGACTTACTAAAGGATTAAGAGTAACACATCAAATAAGACAAATTGACACACCGATTATTTATTTCTCAGACAGATATTTGAACAAAAATGTGAGGTTTCATATATATGCATGAAGCAAAATTGGAGTGTTTTCATGGACCACTGTGTGGTAATGTCAATATTACTATGTCTTGGCTCCATTACTAATCTTCAAAATTTATTTCATTAAATTCTTGAAGAACTCTTTTTATTTAAGCTTGAAAAAAAAAGGATAAGAGCATCAAAATATCCCTGCCACCTTAGCAAAGAAGACCTCTGGTGAGCAGCACAGAACATTCCAGAGCTGTATCAAATAAAAGCGATCATTGTGCATACAACCTAACAATTTAAACTAACTGAAAAATATTTTTAGATTTGGTATCATTGTTAATTCATTAATGCATCATATTGTAATACATTTTGATGATCTTTAGTTTGCCTTGCTTTTGCAGCCAGCGTTCAGTAGCAACATTGTTCCACTGTCAGCTAAAATCACTTTATCTTTTTTTTTTCTTTTTTTGGAACTAAATTGTTTTTTCGATCAATATTGCACTTGGCTTTTATGTTATTGCTTCACTAAACAAACTCAGAGAAACATGTCATATTGATTTCATTGCTTATACAAGAGTTGCAAAGTGAAACAAATAGCACAACTTTCCCCGGGTAGTAAAATAATGCATACATTAAAAAAATATTTAAAAAAAAAAAAAAATATATATATACATATATATATATATATATATGTATATATATTTCGAACGAATAACCTTCTTTTTTCAAACCACCTGTAACAGCATATGGTATAATTAGTAAATTGCACATTTATTTCCCAAAAGTTTTCCTCCTCCTCTATAAACTGTCACTCGTAACACTGGTGCAGTCTTAGTCACCACAACATTAATTTGAATCACATGAGGTTAATTTGAAGGTCCACAATGCCGGAAGTAGCATATTTGCTCCTTCGGCGAACCACATACAATAAGAATGGGCCAAAGGCGAGATTCAACTGCAAAAAGATTTGGGCTCTGCAGCAATTAGGGAAATTAGTTTGTTTATGCAATCAGATGATAATCATTTTTTGACAGTGGGCGTTTACATAAAAGATATATAAATATTGTGATGGACCCAAGGGGGCATGGCCTCTAACACGACACCTAAACCCGCTGGGGCATGGTTTAGGTGCCAGCCATTTTGGTCTACAGAAGTTCGTTGTTGGTTTTGTGTTGGTGTTGGAGGAAGAAAAGTTTGAACTGACCTTTGTCTCCGCAATCCTTCCTTCTCACACCACTATATATATATATATATATATATATATACACATACACACACACACACACACACACACGCACACACACACTACACACACAGACATACAAATACATACATACATATATATTCTGCTCCCCTCGGGCTGGTAGACGGCAGCCAACTGCTCATGGTTCATTCATGATGGGTTAAATGCAGAGAACTAATTTCCCCACAAGGGATTAATAAATTACACATTATTATTATTTATATTTATATACACACACACATACACATTTTATATTTATATATATGTAAATAACAAAATATACAGTTCAGCCAATTCTGAACAAAATATCGCTACACTTGGCCTGTACCGTAAATCTATGTGTGATCAAGCACTTCTAAATAAGAAGCTTTTGTTTGGAGGCCGTCTAGTATTAGCTAAATTAAACAATCTCCTCAAATCATATCCTGCACAATATCAGACCTTGACAATTAACTGCCAAACAAATGTCTTCTTGGAGTTTATGGGGTGATGGCATGAATTGGAAGGAATAAAATGGCACAGGGGTTTATTTTGGTCTCAGGTTTCTCTTGTTGCAGCCTTCAGGTGCTATCTTTCAACAAATAACATTAGTACAAGGATAGGCAATGTATTTCTAGAAAAGCAAATTTAAATATTTATGATCGCTGGATATTACATGATAAGCTTGGGATTTAGCAAATCAACAAAACTCTGGAAAATGTTTAAAAAGACACTTAAAAAGAATAAAAAAGTGATGGAAGCATTGTTTTACTGCTGTATTATTCTTGGGCAAAGGAGTACAAAGTAATAGATATAAATGCCCAGTGATAAATGCCAGAAATGAGGAACTTGAAAACTGTCTGAATCTGGCCAATTGATTTGGACAGGGAACCACAAAATATATCGATTTAATTAATTTTCTGATCATATATGAAAAGATGGTAAATGTCAACTTATCCCAGCTACCTAAATCAAATGTCTTTGCTATTTCAGGTGTCAATATCAAGGTGAGGAAATCCACTGTAAGGTGGGTGATTGGGGATGGGGGGGTTGTAGTGTACACAAAACAAAGTGCTTTTCAGGGTGTAAGTGACTGTTCACGAGTATTTCAATTATGATGCGTCATGACAGCAAAAGTCACTCTGAAGAGGTCACAACACAATCATTTGCAGAATGATTTCATATTTAATGTTTTATAGATATTTTAGTTAGATTCTGATCAGGTTGAAGTACAAATGCTGAGGGGGGAAAACAATTTTTAAAAAAATCCCTATTTTCTCACTTACTGGGGTACCAGGTAACAGGAGGGCAATTAAAATAAAACAAAAAAAAGACATCTAGATAAGACCACTGGATCTTCATATCAAAAACTGATTTGACTCATGCTTGACTGTAAAGTAACAATCATATAATTAGCCAAATAAATA
The DNA here is from genome assembly GCA_901007705.1 of Fistularia tabacaria. Lineage (NCBI taxonomy): Eukaryota > Metazoa > Chordata > Actinopteri > Syngnathiformes > Fistulariidae > Fistularia > Fistularia tabacaria. The sequence goes on from CAAKHD010024393.1 coordinate 203,624, forward strand.
TGTGACAAGCTTAGTAAAATATAATTGGATTGGGATTATAATTGTGTGTGATTTTGATCCAGAACGTTTTTTCATATCTCTTGATAAAAACGTACTGAAATGTGACTGCCACGCAGTGGAGGTAGCCATAAACAGATAAGTAAAGAATTCATCTGATTATTTGAAATGAAACAGTCAAAAAAATACTGAATATATAAATACATTTATAAAAGAGGTCTGTTCTCGAGCTGTCTAGTACCACAACATCAGCCCTGTTATTAGGTGTGTTACAAAAGAGGCGATAGAATGTTATACTGGGTGTGATTCATGTACTGCATCCGTTTCAGTTTATACAAAAGATATGTTATATTTGTTCCTCTGAAGGTCCTAAGTTGACCAGGTCGTGGTTAATCACTGTAGAATCTTGTCATAGCAACTAGACTTGTTTTTTTTTCTCTTGAAGACATCTCAACTTTCTTCTGAGAGGCTTCTTTTTCTCTATCAGAATGTGAGGAGTTACCAGTGTATTGCTGCTGGGATTCGGCATTGTGTCCAAGTTTACATGGCTTCTTGTGTTGACCAGAGAGTCGTTTTGAAGAAAGTCGGTTGAGTGGAGTTGTTGTATTAATGTGGATGTCATTAGGGGAATAAATGTACAACTCCTGGGGATCCACCTGATTTATAATCTGAATAGGTACTTGTACAGCGAATGTACAGATTGCATAAAACAAAGGAAACCTGTTACATCACTTTCACTGATGCTTACGTGGTAGTCGCCGGGACATGGTTTCCATCCTGGATCTCTCCAGGTGGTTAGCAGTGGGCAGATGGATCTGGTATGTTTGTCTTGATCTGTCTTGGAACAGATCTCAAGACAGCGTTGTATGTGGGGGCGAAAGGTCATATCACAGACCCCCTCCTCTGTTCAGAGACATCTGAAAAGAAGAGGTGGTACTAGATATTTAGATTCAGCAGTTGAAAGCCTCATGATTCCTGGTTCAAAAAAATCAAGTCCAGTTGCTGCAGCTGGGTTTGAGAACAATTATGTGTCATAGTGTATTATCTCCATGCTCAGTCAGGTCAAGGCAAAAAATGACATTTTTGTAATTTTATTTTATTTTATTTTATTTTATTTTATTTTATTTTATTTTATTTTATTTTATTTTATTTTATTTTATTTTATTTATTTTTTTATTTTTTTATTTTTAAAGATACTTATTTATCTATTACTGTCTGTATTCATTCACAAATCTCCATCCTTTTGAACCTTTCTTTTAACTCTAATCAGTATTGCTTAATGTTGATTTGATCTGAATGTTTAAATAAGCCCAACCCCTGTCATGAGTGTGTCAAAGTGTGATAAGCATTGGCATAATTCAGGCAAAGACATAGACAAAAGGATAGCACTGCGATTGTAAATGTTGTAGTAATGGAGTAGGATAAGCTTAATTATTGGCGATATTTTGTTGATGTGGCTGAATTGAGTTGTATTTGCAGGCTTAGTACAGAAAAGTGGAAAGCCAATAAATGCAGATCTTGAGGCAGAGGATAGATACGTAAATACAGATTAGTTGGAACCAGGAAAATGCAGCAACAATAAATATGAACAAAAAAGGAAATGAATAAATAGATAAAGGGGGTATACAATAAGTTGTCACAAAAAAAACAAAACGGTACTATAGCTGTTGGTAGTATAAAACTAAACACTGAGTTGTGCCAAAAGTCAGGTAGTGAAGCTTCAGCTGCTCACATAGGGTGGCAACTGAGACACAATGCAGGAGAACATTGTAAAATGAAAGGTAAAAGCTAGGACTCTGGCAGATTGATACTTGTTATGGTACTTGAAATGACATTTCAGTCTTATCCTCCTCTGAATGATATCCAGAATTGTACACATTTCAATTCTCTTTTATAGTTGATGGCACCAGTAGTGCTCATTTGTAGGTTTTGCAGATTGTGTTTCACAGGAAGCGTAATCAATCTTTGAACCACAGGGCCTGTTTCACAAAAATGACATGAAACTTAAAATAAAGCACCAAGAGCCTTACCCATGTTGATATGGATCACAAATGTTCTGGTCAGGCATCAGTTATAATGAGCTTTATGATTACATTCAACAAAACTTTACTTAGATACTACAATTCATTCAAACTATTCTTGCAATATTCATTTGATTCTCCCCTATGTTTAGAATCAAACATAGGGGACTTGAATATCAAAGATGGTAGTGATTGCTTAGGCCATGAAACAAAATGGGCATTTTCTATTCATGGTTTGTCGCTTAATAAACTATTCAGAGATACAGAGGGAGAGGGATCAAATGAGAATAGGAGTGCTAAAACACATGTCTGAGAGGCCCACAAACAACATTTTAAAAAGACAAGGATCTTGAGATCAGTCAAACCTGTAGAAGGGTTCTTAACACAAGAACAGCCTTTGTGCTTAGCAGGTCTGTTCCCCGAGGATGAGAGGTTTCTGTTTCTGTTCACATCACCATCTGTTCTCTTTTCTCATTAATTTGTTTCACACAAAAAAGTCCTTGATTTTTATTTCATAAATCGTAACAGCCCCCTTTAAAAAGACCAACTTCGCAGATTGCAAGATGCCTGCATTGGGGGGTGACTGGAATTTCTGGTTTCAGGGATTTATATGTGCAAAAACAGAAGGTCAATAATAATTTTGTGCTGTAGGAAGAGAAATAAAGTTTGTGATTCAGTCTTTATTTAACCCAGTTAATCCTACTGATATCTACACTTTGACATTAGAAAGCAGGCTATCTGGGGAGCAACAGCATGACTTCAGCAGCACTTACATTTAAAAGACACGTAGACAGTAACATTAAAGTTGATCAAAAAAAACTTTCACAGAGACAATCCTTACTCCAGAGATTCCACCAGAGCTTTGAACTTGCTGAAGGTTACTAAGTTCTGAAAATCACACTGTAAATTATTCTGTGCATTAGGTGCAGAAAAAAAATGAAAAAGAAAAAAACCTTCAAGTTTTAAATTCTATTGACAGAATGTCCGAAGGACAATGACTTCAACATTTCTATAGCTTGGCTTGACTTTTGACAAAGAAGGAGGAAAAAAGTTCAAAAACAAAGAAAAAAAGACAAGAAAAATGATTAAGACAAAGGGGTATGTCAAAACTGTCAGAAGCAAACATTTGAATGAGTTTTACAATCCACTCAGAACATTGCCGGAATGCATTTCAGATTCTGCCTCACGAGGCCCTCAACTCAAACCATTGACATCACTCCACTTCTGAGATAACTGGAGAGCCCTCTGCAGTTGAGCAGGTTTTTCTAACATTAGGTTTGGTCTAGGTAAGGTCTTATTCTATAAGACTGCAATATATATATATATATATATATATATATATATAAAACCGCTTATCCGTGAGATATGTTCAGATGGACATGCTCAGAATACCTCCCCTGGGAGAGGTCCAGGAGGCACCCTGACCAGATGCCTGAGCCACCTCATCTGAATCCTCTCTATGCGGAGGAGCAGCGACTCTACTCCGAGTTCCTCCCGGATGGCTGAACTCCTCAATCTGTCTCTAAGGGAGAGTCTGGCCACCCTTGGGAGAAAACTAATTTTGGCCGCTTGTATTTCAATCTCGTTCTTTCGGTCACTACCCACAGCTCGTGACCACAGGTGAGGGTAGGAACGTAGATCGACTGGTAAATTGAGAGCTTCGCCTTCTGGCTCAGCTCCTTCTTCACCAAAACAGACCAGTACAGAGTCCGCATCACTGCAGATGCTGCACCGATCCACCTGTCGATCTCCCGCTCCATCCTTCCCTCACTCGTGAGCAAGACCCCGAGATACTTGAACTCATCCACTTGGGGCAGGACCTCTTCCCCGACCCGGAGTGGGGACTGCACCCGTTTCCGGTTGAGCACCATGGTCTCCGATTTGGAGGTGCTAATCCTCATCATGGCCGTTTCACAACTGCTCCAGGGAGAGCTGGACATCATGGGCTGCTGGAGCCAGCAGGACCACATTATCCGCAAAAAGCAGAGACTTGATCCCATGGGCACCAAACCAGATCCCCTCGACACCTTCATAAATACGCGTTCATAAATAAAAATTATGAACAGAATCGCTGACAAAGGGCAGCCCTGGCAGAGTCCAACCCTCACCTGGAGCGAGTCCGACTTGCAACCGGCAATGCGGACAAAGCTCTGACTCCAGGCATACAGGGACCGAACAGCCAGTACAACGGGGGTTGGTACCCCATACTCCCGGAGCATCCCCCACAGGACTGCCCACGGGACACGGTCAAATCCTTCTTCAAGTCCACAAAACACATGTAGACTTGTTGGGCAAACTCCCATGCCTCCTCGAGAACCCTGCTGAGGGTATAGGGCTGGTCCACTCTCCCGCGCCAGGAGGAAAACCACACTGTTCCTCCTGAATCCAAGATTCAATGACCTGGCGGACCCTCCTCTCCAGCACCGCTGAATAGACTTTGCCAGGGAGGCTGAGGAGTGATCCCCTATAGTTGGAGCACATCCTCCGATCCCCCTTTTTAAAAAGGGGAATCACCACCCCGGTCTGCGAGTCCAACGAGAGGAAATAAAACCCTGGATCTCCTGTATGGCAATGTGAGGGATACTTACAATATATATAAGTATATATACATATATATATATATATATATATATATGTATATACATCCGATAGAGAGGATGTAAACCAAACTAATCATCAAAGCACCGTTAACATTGAACTAGTGCTTTATTGTAAAGTTTAAGGTGTTCTGAAAGACCTCTACACAGGAGAAAATTTTACTCTCACCATTGTGACCTTATCAATGGGATATTTGCTTGATATTGCATCAAAAAATGCAGCTCAAATACTGTTTTTAGATATGGATAGTATATTGAGTTTACCATACTACCTACCCAAAAAACGTCAAAACTTCTGCACACATCATCGAGTGAATTACATTGCGCTCATCAATAAAATCGGCCTGTCATGTTGTAAAAGCAGGGAGGAATGATGATAAGGTATTCACTTGCAAATAAAACACCTGCATTTGCAACTCTTTTCAACACTCATGAGTTGTGTCCCTGTCGCAGCAGCCCTGTGATCTCTCTTTGTTATGCTTGAAAGGAAGTGTCTTGTGCAAAATTTAAATTGAATTATTTGTCCGATTGGATAGGCTGTGATCAGAACACACAGTTATGGATGAGTCCAAGCTGTCTTTCAGGTTTAGAATTGAGTAATATTACACAAGAGGTTGTGCTGTTTCCAATCATTTATGTCATTTTTGTGGTCCTTCGCACCAAAGATAACAGTGTTCTTTTCCCCTCTAACTTTTTCTGATTTACTTTGTTACATAAAAATCCAAGTGACACATTGTTTAGCAATATGTGTTTTGATTTTGTCTGATTACCATGACATTTCAAATTTTCAGTGGGCTCTTTTTTTTCATCTTCCTTTGAAAAGCATCACGTATGCCTATCCTTTACATTACCCAGTTTTCACACGAGGGAGGAAGGGTCGACAGAAATCACAATTTGACAACTGCCTCAATTGTGATGAAAAAAATATCTCTCATTGTCGTCTTGATTTATTAAACAGCAGTTTGCCGAAAAAAAATATGTATGTGTCTTTCTCGAAATAAAGTCTGCCAGAGTGGCTTTAACCAGCTGAAATTATATTTTACTTTTCAGGGGGAAAAGGTGTTGTTTTGCTTTCTAATTCCTCTAATTCTAATTTTATTAAGAACAATACTCCTGATGTTTATAGTCAGAACACCGTGTGAGTTATAATTTCAAATATACTTTACATTTGACCCAACTGTTGCATAGGTTCATAAGTGCCTAAGTGTTCTCCCTATGCTGTGTACAACCTCTGCAACTAGTTTAGGATAAGCATTTGCATTGGTCATGTATTCGTCGTATCTATTTATGTATGTATTTATATTGTAATTTAACTGTTTTGTATCTAAAAAGTGAAACTGGAGATTTACAGTTTTAGGACCTGTAGGGATGTGCAGAAGCAGGGCAGCATGGTGGTGAAATGACATGCCGTCTTGTCTCACAGCATGAGGGTTGTGGAATTGAATGTGCCAGCTGGCTTTGGCTTTTGTATGTTTGCATGTTTCACTCTTGCTGGGATGGATTCTTTTCCACCACTCCAGTTTCCTTGCACAGACCCTAAACATGCAGTAGATTAAGTTAGGACTCTAAATTATCCTCAGGGGTGAATGTGACATGGAACGGCTGTATGGCTTTTTATATATCACCCTGTGATCAACTGGCGACCAGGTTAGACTGTGCTTCTCTCCTCATGTCAGCTGGGATTGTCTGTTGGTCTCCTCTAATCATTCCTGCAGGGTAAGCCAAATTGAACATAGTCAGGTCTTAAGAGGCAGGTGCTTGCAGATACAGAGAAACGAACGCCATATCTCATTTTGTTACGGTCAAAATCATATGTAAAAGCCAAATTTTTCCAACATTTTGCCTATTCCTTTGAGAACAAAATTGAATTAAAAATAAAACAAAAAGAAAATCATACATACATACATACATACTATTCATGAATAAATAAGATGAATAAAAATCCACCATTTTGAAAAATGTCCTTTCAGGTAAATAAAGAAGCTTTTTAATTGGGTCTATTGATCTTGCTCTTCAGCGACATAGTTCCATTTTAGCTGCTACTTGGACATTTATATCAGTGATTTGTTCAACTCAAAGTAATAATAATCAACGATTTTTCTTTTTTATTTTGAAACATCTATGTTTGTTGTTACTGTGCCACCCTGATATAATACAAATGAATTATTTTATATACAACATATTCTTGGTTTTAATCTGTACCATCATATTCTACACCAGTACATCTACAAAACAAACACAAGGCCGGGGAGTCCCATGTTGTCATAGAAAATTAGGTGAATATAAATATATGTGCATGCTTCAGTGGGTGTGCAGTGCATTGGTAACATCGGGCCAGGAAATGAATACAGTGCATGTGTTTGTTGCAACCACACAGCAGACTGATTCCAGTCTCTATCAATGAGTAGATAGGAAGGTGACTCATATCTCCATCCTGACAGGCTCAGCACACCTCTGTCTCCTGGGATTTCACACCAATCATCCCTGATAGCGCACAACTCTCCTCTCACCTCGTGCACATCGCACACAAGCATACAACCATACAACCACTCATCGAGAGCTGGTCTTTTTATTTAAATGTGATAAATATTTGATTTGTGAACGTGTTGTGAAAGATCACACAAGCACGTACAAAGGACCCTCAGCTGAATATGCAACATGGTGATAAATATTTCAATACTCCATTTCCCAAATCCCCGCTTGAGTCACCAGAAGCCGTTTCTGGTGAGAATTAAACATGTTCTCCTTGCAATATTTATTCTATAAAAACAGCCACCGCTTTGCTGATTTGCTGATTTCAAGAGTTTTCTGTGAGTGGGTTTGATCTGTTGTCTGTCTAAATGTTCACTGCAATGACAGGGAATTCATTTAGGTTTGTGGTGCAAGACTTGTAACATCAGTAATCCACCCTCTAACATATTTAATCCCTGCTGCCTTTCTGCAGCTATAATTACTATCAAACACTGCAAAACTCCACTTGCTTCTCATTCACATGTAAAATAAACAACATAGAGGAACAAATCCCTGATATTGATCATGATTTGATACAGACCAACATAAAATGGGTGCAGTTACTTTCACAATATTGAGTTGCTAATGTGAATTTGTCTTTTTCTTTTTTTGCATTTTAGCATCCTAGCATCTTTACATGTATTTCATCACATGATGAAACAACTTACACCTTGCAAGCATCATCAACCACAAATTCACATCTCCATCTAAAGATATATTTAAAGTTTAGAGACCAGAAAACAGCTGTAAATGAAGAACAATGCTAAAACATTTTCAAGGGCAATCCACCAAGAAAACTATTCTGAACTTTCACATTCATATCAGACTTTTAAAACTGGCTGTTTTTGTTTTGGTATTGTGAAAAAGTCCCATGCCAGTCTGGCGTGACACTCTTCCCTGTATGAGAGAAATTCATCAATAAAGCAATTGTTTAAGCTCCCAGTAGGTTCCAGCATGGGCTGTAAAATTTATGAGCAGCGGTACAAACAGACAGTGGATGGATCGAAAAGGGTCCCAGAGGCAGCTGGAAGAGAGTCCTTAGCAATAACAACACAATCAATCACATCTAGCATGCGTCACATCCCACCCTGGGCTGCGGAAAAAGTAAATTCAAAATACATTCCCACATTCCCATGATTTCAGCTCTGTCATCATGTCTCATTGTGAGAGACTTGCAATCGTATTACACTATCATATCCATCTCTGGTGTCAGTCTCTCCACAACAAGGTTTGATCATTTACAGGTCGTAATTATTCTGTTTGCATCACCTTTTTGAATCTATATATTCAAAAAACGATTGTGTCTTGGAATGTTTGTTTGTCTCACTTTGCCTATGCAGCGCTTCAGACATTTAAGTTTATCTGCTAGTTTGCCTTTTTTGCTCTTTATTGTCTATCAATATTATTTTCAAGCATCAATTTTCAACATTTGCAAAACAACGTACGTAATTTGGGGATTGACACATATTTAGTTCTTACTTCCCAAGATTGAGATCAAATCACAACTTTCTTATTTGCTGTGAGAACCAAGGATTGTGACTCTTTTTTTATTAAGCTAGAGGATGCAAACATCTTAGGCTTGTTTTGCTGTTTCCCCCAATCCCCCAATTCCCCCAACGATGTGAATGTTTGTCTAAAAAAAGATACAAGAGTTGATTAAAACTGCTTTAAGAGTTTAAAGGCTACAAAAGTGTAATACAAATCCAAATTATTCCCTGTGAAGCATAAAACATAAAATATTTTTTTTACTGCGTTTTATAGGAGTGGTTCAAACTTACCTGTTCCAAATTCAATTTCAGCTTGGCACCGATTTACCTGCACAAGCTTTAAAGTCAAATCACAATTGCATTCTTTACATTCAATAAATCAATTTTGGAAATCCATGTTACCTCACAACTGCTACGTTTTAAAAACACCATTTCATAATTTGTAGGTCATGCTTGGAAGACCGCATTCAGTTTAAATTGAATGGTAAGAGAATAAATTTTCCTCTTACAGAAACAGGTCGTTCATTAATGAAGCAATTCAGAATTAATTTAATAAATCCAGCATTTAATAAAAAGAACAAAGATACCGCCTATCGATGATGTCCCATTTTAACCTAACAATCCACATGTCTATCTATATTTTGACAAATATGTATTTGTATTTATTATTTATATATATATGGCCTATTGAGAGAGCTGTCTTGGGGGAGGCCTCCGGTGCTATTGCCACTTGCTAGTATTGAATAACCGGTGGTGGAAGGGGAGTGCCCCGACAGTCTCAACTTTGGAAGCAAACCAACAAATATGCGCTATCGTAGTCGTTAAGGTTGGAGAACCGAGACAAAGGCTTGAGGAGACAGCTCTTCTGGTGCAATGGTGCTGAAGGTGTGGTACCCTTGTTATGCATGAACCTGGAGATCATCTGTGTATGCAGCCAGGCTCTCTTCCCCTATCCTCCGATGGTCAAACAGCTAGTCCCAGGCACTGTTAGCATAAGTGTGGCAGCCAAATTGCTGCTGTAGCGCTCGCAATAGCCTGCCAGCGGAGCCAATCCTGTGGTTGAAGGTCTGTCAGGGTCTGTAGGGCTTTGCCTTCCACAGCCAGGGCAACTTGGACTGCTGTTAGAAACAAGAAAAGACGTAATACTACTACTACTACTACTACTACTACTACTACTACTACTACTACTACTACCACTACTACTACTACTACTACTACTACTACTAATAATAATAATAATAATAATAATAATAATAATAATAATAATAATAATAATAATAATGACAATAATAATAGTAATAGTAATAGCAATAGTAATAGTAATAGTAATAGTAATAGTAATAGTAATAGTAATAGTAATACTAATAGCAATAGCAATGATAATAATAATAATAATAATAATAATAATAATAATAATAATAATAATAATAATAATAATAATAATAACAATAATAATAATAATATAATGGGGTGGCACGGTGGTGCAGTGGTTAGCGCTTCAGCTTCACAACACAAAGGACCCTGATTTGATTCTGACAAGGGGACCTTTGTATGTGGAGTTTACATCTTCTCCCTTGTCTGCGTGAGTTTCCTCCGGGCTCTCCGATTTCTTCCCATAGTCCAAAAACATGCAGCAGGCTGATTGGAAAAAAATGGGAAAACTTGCCTCGAATGAGTGAGTGAGTGAGTGAGTGAATGTTGTCTGTCTATATATGTGGCCCTGCAATTGACTGGTGACCATTTCAGGGCATACCCCGCCTCTTGCCTGATGACAGCTGGGACAGGCTCCAGCTTACTCCGCGACCCTGAGTGAAGGATAAACGGTAGACAATGGATGTATGGATGGAAGGATAACAGTAATGGGGAAGCATGGCGGCGCAGTGGTTAGCACTTTTTGAGGTTTAATTCCCGCAAGGGACTTTTCTGCATGTTCTTCCTGTTCTGCGTTCAGTCCAAAAACATGTAGTAGGATGACTGGAATAAATTGGGAAAATTACTCAGATGTGTGAGTGAGAGAGGGAATGGTTGTTTATATGTGGCCCTGTAACTGACTGGCAACCAGTCCAGGTTGTACCAATTAAAAATAACATCTGATTGGATCTCAATTTTTCTAAAAATTGTAAAAGAAATGCATTCATTTGTTTATTTATAAATATTGGAATGACCCAGTCCACATTACTACCAGGTTAAAGGTAGTAAAGAGAAGCCTTGAGAAGCCTTGAGAAACCTCTTCAGTTCAGTTCAGAACTAAAAGAGGTTAGCTGTCTTTCCTACAAGTATTTTTACTTTTTTTTTGATTGTGGGTCTTTACATCAATAAATACAATTGAATAAAGAGAAAGTTTTCGGGTTCACTGAGTTGACCATAATGCTTGGTAAAGGTAAAGCTATATAGTGTAACCAAGGAAAGGAATCTAATGATGTCCAAATATGTGGGGAGAGGAATAAGAGGTTTCCATTTATGTCTGGGCTGATATGCATCATATCCTGAGAGTTGATTAAAATGAAAGAAAATAATTAGCAGATGGGGAAGAGACTGGAGGACAAAGAAAAAGGCAATTTTTCTCCAGTGTATAGAGAAATAAAAGGCTTGCTCAAACTTGGATAAAAAAAACCCTAAAAAAACATATGCTTGTTGAAGATTTAGATAGCATCATGGGTGGCTTAGAATAACATTTTCAAATGTGCAGTATTGATCAACTTTAAAGGACCTACCTCAACCACAAATTTGAGTGTGTCATGTTAAAATCAACTGCACAGACTCGACATATGATGCTTTTACTTTTATAGTTTACAAATTGTTGAGTGATGCTGAGATTTTTGCCATGGTGATTATAATTTTGACACTTTACACAACATGCAATATTGTGTTGGGAGTGCATGATCATTTGATGTACTTCTTGCATGATCACCCTGGTATAGAAATCAAACGTTCCTAAAAAAGAAAAATAACCTGCTGAACTTGTACAAAGGATCATATCCAGCAAGGCAAATCTTTACCTTGAGGTAATATAAAATTTCAAGATTTAATATCTAAGCCTGGTGACTTGCCATATTCGTCGACTGGAGAGCTATATGAAGTTAAGATGAAGATAAGGATAAAGAAGCATCTAAATCAATATGACCCTCCTTGGAAAGCAGTAAGAGTGGCAGTTTGCTTACAAAGCTAAAGTAGAAGTAGGTGTCATCACTTTTCTCGTGTGAAAAGAGGGAGCTAGAGTATTCAAAACTTAAAACTAAGATAGAAAAACAGGGACAATACACTGAAAATGGATGGTTTCATTAGTTGGGATTATTTTACACATATATAAATAAACAGCGAGCATGTACTCACACAGCATCCACAGTTTAACTTTTCCCTGATTATTGTGTGCTGCATTGGAGCAGCAGAGGGAGTGCTTCTTCATTTTCACTATTTTTTATTATCTGCCACAAAAACACGCATCAATCAACTCTAACATTGAAAGCACATTTATTTCTCCCCATTATTTCTCCATTTCTTTCGTAAACAAAGTTAAATTTTGCCCCCTCATTTATTTAATTTTTTTTTACATTTAAGTCAATTATTTGTGTGATGGTACTCGGGAGGAGAGGAGCAGGGGGGTTGTCTCACAGCAGAATTGAATTGGAGTGATCAGTGGGTGGGGTCGAGGTGTTATTTAGGTGGTCCTGGTTGGATGTCACTTTTGTTTTTGATTGAAAGTATTTGAGTTAAACTGCGGCAATGCTGTGCTGGATTGCCTCCTTCATATCGCTTCTGCATTGGTGACCTTTTTCTTTTTAACGATGGCTTCCTGCTGGTGGATTCAAGTGTGGTACCACCAATTGGTGTAGATACCTTGATTGACAGTTGTGGTGCTATACTGGATGCAGCTAATTGGACTCCTTTCAGGGCCTTCTGTACCACGTCTGACATTTTATTTTATGGGGATCAGTTTGGTTGGGATATTCGTCATGGCTTCTGTTACAACACTGACATCAGTGCAGATTTTTATTTTGTGTGTGCTCATGGCTTCTTCATGGACATTGCTCACTGGCCTGTGATAGATGCATTGTCATTTGAAACACACCCTTGCAAGCCAGATAGAAACAGGCTGTCTTGTCCTTGCGAGTGTGTTCGCCAAAGTGGATGTGTACCAACGTCTCAACCGCTGACCCCCCCCCCCCCTTTTTTTTGTAATTCTCCCCTTT
>CAAKHD010024393.1:221073-238162 GCA_901007705.1 Fistularia tabacaria
GGGGGGGGGGGGGGGGGGGGAGAGGGGGGTCTACCCTCCCCGGGGGTGGGGGTGGTAGTGAAGGTAACTTCGGAGGAGGTAGAAGGGGGAGGGGAGTCCTGTGTGAGTGCTGAGTGTTGATTGTCCATGTGGGGGAAGTGGGGGTTGTGCAGAGTGTGAGCTTCACAGTTCTCAGGTGGTGGGGTGCCGTCAACGGTGGGAGCGCGGGGGGAGGGGAGGGGTATAAGATTCACGGTTATCAGATGATGGAGTGCTTTCAGCTGTGGAAGAGGGGGGAGGGTAGCTCAGTGAGGCAGGAGGTGTGGTGCCCGCCATACAGTTGTTGGGAGCAGATATGTAATTAAATCTGTTGTAGAACAGATTTAATTCATCTGCCCTGTCCTTGTTGCCCTCAGCCCTTCCACTCTTGGCACCCAACCCTGTCATTGTTTTGATCCCCATCCACAGCTCCCTTGTGTTGTTCTCCATTTTCTTCTCTACTTTCCTCCCATACGCCTCCTTAGCAGCCCTCAATGCTCCCTTCAGCTCCTCCTCAGCTCCACCGTGTTACCCTCCCTGAAGGCCCTCTTCTTCCTGTTCAAGAGGTCTTTCACGCTGCTTGTCACCTAAGGTTTGTTGTTCAGGAAGCAGCGCACAGTCTTGGTGGGAACTGCGACATCCATGCAAAAATTGAGGTAGTCGGCTGTGCAATCAGTGATATTGCAAAAAAGGCGTGTGTTGTGTCTGCAGTCTTGCCACAGTTGTGTGTATGACTTCACACGCGACGTCCGGACGGGCTCCCGGTGGTATATAGACGCAGAGAACAATGGCATGTGTGAACTCTCTCGGCAAATAAAACAGACGTAGACTCTCCGCTAGTAGTTCCAAATTCTTACTGCAAAAAGTCTCCTTAACAGTTGCATGTCCGGGGTTACACCACCTTTCGTTGATGTAAATCAACAGTTCTCCTCCCCTCTTCTTTCCGGAAAGTTGTGTATCACGGTCCAGTCTTACTGTACCGAACCCCAGTAAATCAACTTCGGCATTCGGAATTTTGTTGTTCAGCCATGATTCCGTCAGGCAGATTAGGCAAGCCTCCCGGTAGAGCTTCTGACTCTTGACCAAAGCAGTTAGTTTGTCCATTTTGTTTGCAAAAGAGTTCACATTTCCCATCACTATTGCTGGAACAGGAGATTTGAATCTCCATATTCTCCCGACTCTTATTCCGCATGGCAACTCCAGCCGTTCGTCCTCGGAAACAAAACAATTCCCTTGGGATGTTAACTTAAATTGGACATGAAGACTTATGAAGTGCGATCAGCTGATTCCTTGAGTAAATAAGTTTCCCGCTGTCAGGGCGACTTCCAAACGTATCTATATCCATAGGATATAATTATAGACACCTTGTGGTGTTCAGAAGTAAAGAAAGAGATAAGAAGAAAAACACAAAAAGATTTAAAAAAGAGACAAAACACGGAGCTACTGGACTTGCTGCCGCTCACTGGCGCACCGGTGTAGTACTCTTTCAAGGCATGAAGCCATACTGCTGCTCACAAATGCTGACTTCTGCTCTCAGTCTAGTTTCCACTACTCTTTCCCATAACTTCATTGTATTGCCCATCAACCATATCCCTCTGTTGTTACTGCAATTCTGCACATTCCCCTTATTGTTAAAAAAGGGCACCATCACACTTCTTCTCCACTCTTCAGGCATCTTCTCTCTCTCTAAGATCCTGTTGAATAATCTAGCCAGAAACTCTACTCTTGCCTTTCCTACCTCTATCTTTACCTCACGCTGCATCTTCCTGTACTCCTGTCTGTTCTGTTCAGTCCCCTCAGTGTCCCACTTCTTCTTTGCTAACCACGTTCTCTGTATACACTCCTGCACTTCCTCATTCTACTTTCCTTCCAGACAACACACCAAGTACTCTCCTACCTGTCTCCTTGATGACATTAGCTGTAGTTGTCCAGTCACCTGACCACCAAGAGCCTTTCTCATCTCCTCCCTGAATTTCATACAACACTCCTCCCCTTTCAGCTTCCACAGCTTTGTCCTCTGCTCTGCCTTTATCCTCTTGATCTTCCTTGTCATCAGAGTAATCCTACAGACCACCATCCTATGCTGTCAGGCTACACTCTCACCTACCACTACTTTGCAACGACTGATCTCTTTCAGATTACCTCGTCTATACAAGATGTAGTCTACCTGCGTGCTCCTACCTCCGCTCTTATAAGTTACCCTATGTTCCTGTCTTTTCTGGAAAAAAAAAGTATTTACTACAGCCGTTTCCATCCTTTTTGCAAAGTCTACCACCATCTTTCCCTCTATGTTCCTATCCTGGATACTAAACCTGCCCATCACTTCTTCATCACCTCTATTCCCTGCACCAAAATGTCAGTTGAAGTCTGCCACAATTACCACTCTCTAATTTCTGGGGATATTCTGCATCAATTCATCTGACTCATTCCAGAACGTCTCCTTCTCCTCTAACTCAAATCCTACCTGTGGGGCATAGCCAATAAACAACATTGAGCATCACACCTTCAATTCCTACTTTCAGGCTCGTAAGTCTATCTGACATTTTTTTCACCTCCAGAGCATTCCTAACAAAGTCCTCCATCAAGATAACTCCTACTCCATTTCTCTCCCTGTATGTACCATGATAGAACAACTTAAAACCTGCTCCCAGGCTCCGAGCTTTACTTCCTTTCCATCTGGTCTCCTGGACACACAGTACATCCACCTTCCTTCATTGCATCATATAAACTAACTCAGTACCTTTTCCTGTCATCGTCCCAATATTCAAAGTCCCTATAGTCAGTCCTAGACTCTTGCCTTTCCCCTTCTCTCTCTCTGCTTCCAAACACGCCTTCCTCCTCTTCTTCTTCGACCCACAGTGGCCCAATTTCCACTGGTACCCTGTGGGTTATCAGCACCAATGGCGGCCGTTGTTATCCCGGGCCTCAAGGTGGTGAGGAAAGCTGGGTCTGTTGTTGGCACAGAACTGGAGGCTCTCACTACCACTGCTGACAAGATGACCAGGGCCACGATCCGGTATGTAATTTTTAGGTTTGATTTGCATATTTGGTTTTGGCAAAAGTTTTACGTCGGATGCCCTTCCTGACACAACCCTCTGCATTTATCTGGGCTTGGGACAGGCTCAGGGAGACACTGGCCTGTGCCCTGCAAAATCTGGCTCCAGGTGACACTGGCCTGTGCCGCCCTGAGGCTGGATTGCTGATGAAATCAATAGCAATATGGAATTGATGAATCTTAGAGTTGTGTTTTTGTTTTTCTTTGCATTTAAAATGAAACTGGTTGTCAAGGATATTAGAGGACCTTAAGTGGTTTCTACACCACTGAGAAAGGTTACATGGACAAATCAATCAATCAGCTTTCAATGATATTTATGACCAGGGACAATATTTTTGTCTGAAATGTTGCTGCCTTTTCGTCAGGGTAGAGTGAGAGGAGTGGAAGAGCACATTGGAATATTCATGTGAGTATTTACTAATCATCTGTGTAACTTTTGTGAAGGGCTTGGATGTCTCTTCCTTGTAGCAGGAGGTGACAACAGTGTGTTTGATACCAAGCTACACTTGTTGCACTGGACTGGGAAGCATGTGCACATGAGGAGGTTCTGTGATAATGTGCAGTCTGCGTCTGAACATACCTCTTTGAAATTAGGTTCAATAAGTATTTTCAGTCCTAAGGCAACAAATAAAATGGCCCTCCTGTTCAGCTGTTGCTGAAGAAGTTCAGTATCCACACTCATCACCCACAACTCTTCTGGAGGTAGGCCAGAACTATACACTTCATTCAGCTGTGGCTTTTATGTTTGTTTGATGCCTTGTTCTGTATGCACAGTGCTGGAACAAATGTGTGTTCAGGTTCATAAATCAGACAACAACTTAGAGACAGGTGCCTGTTTTTCATATTGCATGGCTCTGAACTCTGACTGGCCTAATGTATCTGCCTTGTTTCTAGTTTTTACAAATTTGGTTTCACTGGTTGAAAATATGACCTTCTTTACATAGGATGCACCTACTAAAACTGCAAAGTAAATGGTGCAAGCAAAAACTTGTGGTGCTCCTCAGATTGTAAATGAAAGTCCAATACATGTTTGACCAGTGAAAAACTTGACACTTCTCAAAATGAGGATGAAAACCTCACATTTCTGTGCAGTTAAAGAAAAATGGTTGCTTTAGGTAAATGTTATCAATTGCAAGTGTACCTTAATTTTTTGTGCATTGTGTATATTCTTCAAACTTGCTTAGCCCTGTTCCCGCAGAATTTCATCATGCAATAATATAACAGTCATCTGTTGATAAAAATCTCTCAAACTGTTAAACGATATCCCCTTATGTCTAAAGTCCCTCAGTTCACTTGCTCAACTTCAGGGACCTCCCTGTTCATGCTCGGAGAGACACATGGAGGGCCGATTTGCCTGGAGCATGCTTCTAGCATCAGCCAAAATTCTGCTCATTAATCTCTCCATACCAAAGCAGTGTGGCTGATCTGCACACCAGTTTTAGCCCAGTAGAAACCCCAGGCAAGATATATATATATATATATATATATATATATATATATATATATATATATATATATATATATATATATATATATATATATATATATATGTATATATGTATATATATACATCAATGCAATGCAATGTACTTTTATCAATGCAGTCCAGAAGAGACTGAAGATCGCATCTTATACACATATATACATATATATACATATATATAAGATGCGATCTTCAGTCTCCTCTGGACTGCATTGATAAAAGTACAATATGTTCTTGTTTATTGAAAATGTATTCAATATGTATCCTTTTTTACAGAAAATGTGAGTTGATGAGAAGACCATACTAGGCTCCGTTTTGAGCACTTGAAAATTGAACTCCATGCCAGCTGCGATGACACCATATTTCTTTGTGTTATTCATAGGTTTTTTTTTTTGTTTTTTTTTTAAGATTTGCCTGATACACAGTGAGATCTTTCATACCACACACACACATCACTAGTGTATTGTCACTTGAAATTGTTTTACAGATAAGAATTTTATTATGAGACAAATCCCATGTTATATATTGTTCATGCTCTGGGTTTGACATATGTCCTGAAATATTTAACACATGCGATTCTATTTCCTCGAGGCAAATTGATTTCACTGACATGTTCACAAGGGTTATATGCTATTTCACATTATCAGGTGATTTATGTTTACAGGCATGTTTGATTCAAAATGCCTGTTTACAATTATTCACAAGCATGAAACAGTACAAATTGTGACCGTTGAATTTTAAAATATAATATTTTTGCAAATGTTTGAATATTGAACAGCCTCCACACTTATGAAAACGTACTACTCTTTCACAATGCTTTCATCTCAAGATGTCTATGATATAAATTGCAGGTTCTTGCCATTTTATAAGTATCAAATAAATAAAATGCCCAGTTTGTGATTCAGTCAGAAACTCGGAGAAAAGCCTTCTGGGGTAGAGAAAATCATAAGATCCCATTTGATATGCACACAGTATAGAACCAGTGATTCATCTGATGCAATACTTTTTGTGACTTGCAGTGATTATTAAAAGAGAGACCAGGCTAAATTTCCCTCAAAACTTAAACATTGCAGCCAAGACCTATATTTATATCTGTCTTACACTCAATCATCATGCATATGTAAAGTTTGGTGAACTTTCTTTAACTTTATCTCTTTGCAGTGAATAGAACGATTTACATCTACGATGAAACTGTTAAACCTGGTAAAGGATGTCTATATGCATTTTCAATCAGCTCAACAAGGCATGCATCACTGCCCTTCTTGCCTTCCCACTGCTGTCTAAATTAAACAAGTTGGAAAGTTTCCTATATGATGACTTTTACAAGAGCTTTAAATCATAAGGCTGAAGGAACATCATCTGGCAATGACAGTGCAGCACATGAGATATCAACTTTTCCTTTCCACCGTTCAATTGAATGAACCACAAAACGCTCTCACAGCAAGGCTTTCCCTCGTCATTTCTGCATCCCTCTTATATACTTTGTCTGGTTTTACAGATGTTATAATTCTAACTCTACTAAGGCTCAAATTTTTCCTTTTTGCTTAGTAAATTCAAAAATATCTCAAAGAACTTTGTGAAACCACAACCAATTAATGCATTAATGGCACACAATTCTAGGAGAATCCCGGTTTAGATCCTCTGGAATTGTTGATATTCATTGAATTATTATCAAAGCATTTATTGTAAAAAATACATTAAATGTTTAAATATATGTGAATCAGTTTTGAAAAGGACTTGAGACCTTGCATACTCCTATTCCAAGCACCTTCTTATCTGCTCTCAGGTCCCCAGATTATGTCCATACGAAGCTCGGCAAATCTATGCAGCGCATAGAAATAGATAGAAATAAAATCTGTGAACTGTAAATTAATTAAACACATAACACTTATGTGTTTGTTTTATTTACACCGCAAGCACGGAGAATGCTGGAGCAGTGGCTGCAACTACCTGAAAATTCAATAATAAGAGTTGATAGTAAGATAAGAAACTGACCGTGACATAAGCCACTGTTGTGAATAGGCACTACAATCTTTATCAATGAAAATACCGTCTGACCCCTATTTGTACTGAGAACATTGAACTGTTTTCTCAGGTCAATCAGAATCTGGTGGGAAGTGAATTTTGATGTTGTAATCCCAAATTATGAGTGGATAGGTTTCATTTTTAAATCCAATCTTCTTGTGTATGTAATTGTGCTGTACTGTAATGCTCATGGTTTCTGTACAATAGCTGCTAAGCGGTATTCATGTACATGGACTGAAGACATATGTTTTTCCAAATATTGGATTTATTACTTGGCAGTTTACATGTATTTAACATTTCTAACATTTCGTAATTAGCCATGGTATTGCAAGTTAAACCAGCCTTTCTACAGTCACATCAGTTGAAAGCAATATTTAGATATTTTATGATATCTGTATTATTAGCAATGAACACTGCTATGTGCATTAAAAACCTGATGTTCCCTAAGCAATACCTGTATCCCCCCACATAAAGTTTAACACTGAATGTTTTAGGCTGAACTTACCAGCAAATTTTTTTGGAAAGGCACAGTTGAAATTTAAACTAGATTTATAGACATTAATTTAGTTAGCAGGTCAATTTGCACATTAACCTATTCTATACTCTTAGATTATCATCTTCCTCTCTCATAGGGCCTTGCCCCATCTGGAGGGTGCGGGAAGCACTGTGAGAGTCACCTTCTTCGACTTCTCCAGTGCATTCAATAGTGTCCGCCCCCTCCTCCTTAAGGACAAGCTGCTGAGTGCGCAACTTCACCCTGACATTACTGCCTGGATCCTGGACTACCTCACAGGACGACCGCAGTATGTCAGGGTGGACGGCGGTGTCTCTGAGGCCGTGATGTGCAGCACTGGTGTGCCCCAAGGTACTGTCCTATCTCCATTCCTCTTCACCCTCTTCACCTCCGACTTCCGACACAAGTCTAGTTCCTGCCACCTCCAGAAGTTCTCTGACGACTCTTCCATCGTTGGATGCATCACCAATGATGACGAGGAGGAGTACAGAGAGCTAGTTGCGAGTTTTGTTGAGTGGAGCAACCAAAATCACCTCCTACTCAACATCTCCAAGACTAAGGAGGTGGTCGTGGACTTTAGGAGGAATAGGAGGAAACCTCAACCAATCACCATTCTGGGTGAAGAGGTGGAGATTGTTGACTCCTACAAGAACTTTGGGTTCTATATTAACAATAAATTGGACTGGACACACAACACAGATGCCCTATACAGGAAGGCTCAGAGTAGGATGTTCTTCCTGAGGAGACTGAGGTCGTTTGGTGTCTGCAGCGTGCTCCTCAAGACCTTCTATCAGTCTATGGTAGCCAGCGCAGTTGGGGCAGTGCCAGGACTGGTGAGGTCAACGACGGGCTGTGGCTGATGAGCAGCTCGTTCAGCCAGTGGCTCATCCCACCCCGGTGCAGGACTGAACACTTCAGGCGCTCCTTTGTGCCCACGGCCATCAGTCTGTATAACAGCAGTCTACACGGGACACAACTCTGACTGCCTGGGGAGCATCTGTGCTACTGCCACCCCATCACTCCGTCACCCAATTTTCTAATATATATTTTTTACTTATTTATTTATTTATTTATTTATTTATTTATTTATTTATTTATTTATTTATTTATTTATTTATTTTTTGTGTGTGCTATCCATATGTAAATGTGTATGCATATATGTGTATGTGTATATCGTGTATGTGTATATTGTATATCCTATGTGTATATTGTATATCTTATCTTATCTTATCTTATCTTATCTTAAGACCGATGGTTTGGTTGACTTGGGTGAGTCAGTTTTGTGAAGACAAGTTCAGAATTTTTCTCTTTTTTTGACTTCAAGGTTATATTTCATCTGAGCTCTGGAAATGGACAATAATCTAAAAAGCACTGGTTTGCATTCTGTCGAAAATGGTACTATGTGAGGTTGAGCGGAAGACACTGAATTGACAATGGATGTTCAAAATCAATTTTCTATGCCAACCAGTAGAAATTTCGCCAATAATTCTCCTCATTCTTGGCTTCAAGTACTCCACAAATGTTCCTGTTTTTAAATAACATTTTAAATTGCTTGAAGGTCACTCTGCTTATGTGTCTATCATTGCCAAGGCCATTCCCCCGTGTTTTTAACAGGTTCTTTGCAGACCCCCACTCCAATTGTTATTCTGGTCTTGTAATAGCTGCATGATCCTGCTAACAGACAGACAAACAAGCCAACAGATGCTGTTGGAAACATGACCTCAGCAGGGGAGGTAATAAAAACAAAGCCAACAAGCAGGGATTTATTTTTTCCCTTATATACGTTTTAAATGCATAGATGGTAAAATCAGAAAGCTGTATTTTGAATTGATTGATCAACGGTAAATCAAAATACATCGGATAACAGTTGACTGGGCAGCAACTGTCTATTGTCAATGTCAGTTGATAATCGACTTTTTATATATTTTTCCTTCATCTTTGTCAAATGTGGCAGCAAACGAAGTCTGACTTCTTCTCATCTATTTAGCCATCCTGAAAATGATAACTTGATTCAATGCAAAATAGATAAGAGGATTGTTTGTTCAAGAAAAATCCTTTGTGCTGTCTAATCAGTTATTTTATTTTTTCTTTAGCAAAGATTTTGCTTAAATAAATGAGAGGTGGGAATTGAAGCTCTCCATTGCAATTAGTCATTTCCTTTCTAAATATAATTTGGCTTGGTTGAAATGCCATGGCTGTGATTCCAGTGTCTGTCTCCAAAGGTCAGTCTAAAGGTTCTTTGCTTCTCTTGTCTCCTCTTCTCTATGAAATTCCACCATATGACTGGGAAAATCCAACTGACTCTTTAACCCGCTAATGCTGCACCTTTACAACCCATGCAGAACAATACTGTAATGCCTGATTGGAATGTGTATAGGAATATTCTTCTCTGAGTTGAAATACATAGGGACATGCAGGGTCTGAAAAGATTGTAAAGATTTATTCCACAAGGACTCTCTGGTGGATAGAAACCTTGCGGCGAAGATGTGATTTTTCTTTTCTTTTCATGATGACCAAGAAGATATTGAAGAAAATAGTAATTTTCAACATCGATCACAAGGCATCAAAGCCCTTGAAATCTATTATTTTTTTAATGCAGACCTTCCTTTGCAACAACAAGAAGGCTCTACTTTTGTGAAGCATGCCATTTATTATTGTTCATTGTGACTGAAGCATTTGTAATTCTTACCCAAACCTACACATTTTGTAATAGCATTTCTTTTCCCAAACAATCAAACAATTCCTCCTCGTCTGAGAGGAAGTGAAAGTATGGCTGGAAAAGGAAGCAACCTACAGATGACCAATAGAATTAGAAAAAAAACTTTTTTGGTCCACAAAAGGCAATTAGAGGGCACATGGGTAAGCAGCATCAAATTGTGAACATCGGTAACTGATAGGGTGAACACATATAAAATGTGTCACATATAAAAAACTGAAAAAGAGATGCACAAATTGTTCCATTGGTAAGAGACTGTGAAGTCAGCTACGCTCTAAATTTTATATAAGAAATATATCGTGAGTGGCATTAAAACTCGGCGGGGGGGGGATTTTACCTCCTAAGACTCAAGCTCTTCTTCTTTTCCTTTTGGCTTTTCCCTTCAGGGGTCGCCGAAGCGAATCAGCCTCCTCCATATGACCCTATTCTTTTTATCCTCTTCTCTCACACCCACTAACTTCATGCCCCCTTTCACTACATCTACAAATCTTGTCTTTGGTCATCCTCTAGACCTCCTGCATGGCAGTTCCAATCTCAGCATCCTTTTACCAGCATATTCACTGTCCCTCCTCTGTAAATGACCGAAACCATCTCAGTCTGGCTTCTCTGGCCTTATCTCCAAAACATCTACCGTGTGCTGTCCCTCCAATAGATTAATTCCTGATCCTATCCATCCTCATCATTCCCAAAGAGAGCCTCAACATCTTCATCTCTGCTACCTCCAGCCCTGCTGCCTGTCTTTTTTTCAGTGCCACTGTCTCCAAACCATTCAGCATTGCTGGTCTCAAAACTGTCTTCTACACCTTCCATTTTAATCTCCATTGCTCTGGACTGTTGCCCCTAAGTACTTCAAATCCCCCACCTTCTTTATCGCCACTCCCTGTAGCCCCACCTTTACACCCGGGTTCCTCTCCTTCACACACATATATTCTGTTGTGCTGTGACTAACCTTCACTCCTCTCCTTTCCAGAGCTTACCTCCACCTGTTCCCTGCTGTCGCTACAGAGCACCAAATCATCTGCAAACATCATGGTCCATTGAGATTCCTGTCGAACCTCACCTGTCAGCCTGCCCATCATCACTGCAACCAAAAAAGGTCACACCCGCACCACACCTCACCATTGTCTCACATCTTGCGTAGATGTCCTGCACCATTCTAACATACTTCTCTGACACTCCAGCCTTTAGACAATGATAGAGTTCATCTCTTGGCACCCTGTCGTATGCTTTTTCTAGATCTACAAATGCACAGTGCAGCTCCCTCTGGCTTGTCCATACTTCTCTTCCAGCATTCTTAAATCAAATACTGCATCTGTAGTACTCTTTCTGGGCATGCAACCATACTGATGCTCACAATTGCTGACTTCTGCTCTCTGTCTAGTTTCTTCTACTCTGTCCCCTAACCTCATTGTATGGCTCATCAACTTTATCTGCCTATAGTTGTTTCAATTCTGCATATCTTCCTTATTCTTAAAAATGGGCAACGTCACACTTTGTCTTCATTCCTCAGGTATCTTCTCACTCTGTATTCTGTATGATCCTCTTGAATAATCTAGCCAGAAACTCCGAAAATTCCATACCGCCGCAGGTAAATCATCAGGATCAGCTGCCTTTTCCACTCTTCATCCATCTTCAATGTACTCCTCAATTCACCTTTACTAATCTCTACTACTTTATGGTCCACTGTAGTCATCTCTCCTACCCTTCTCTCCTTCATTTTCCTCATTCATCAGCTCTTCAAAGCACTCTTTCCATCTTCCCATCACTCTTTTGGCATCTGCCAATACATTTGCCTCTCTATCCTTCATCACCCAGACCTGCTATTCATCCTCTCTGTCTTGCCAACCTGCATAAATCCTTCTCATCCTCCCTACGGTCCAACCTAGCATACAAGTCATCATACACCATCCTATGCTGTCTGGGTACACTCACACCAACAACTACTTTGCAGTCACTGAACTCCTTCAGTTTACATCGGCTATACATGATGTAGTCTACCTGTGGGCTCCTTGTTCCGCTCTTATAAGTTATCCTATGTTCCTGCCTGTTCAGGAAAAAAAAGTTTATAGTTCAAAGTTCATACAGCCATGTCCATTCTTTTTGCAAAGTCTACCACCATCTGTTCCTCTGTGTTCCAATCCTGGGTGTCAAACCTGTCCATCACGTCTTCATCACCTCTGTTGCTTGCACCAATATGTCCATTGAAGTCTTCACCAATTACCACTCTCATCTGTAGGGGTATTCTGCCTACTTCTCTTGGCTATTTGGGATTATTGAGAACTCATACATATAATCTTTTGACATGATGTAGTTTCTGAGAAAAATAATGTGGACACTTGGACACTGCATTTCCATAGAACACAAATAATTAAACCCAAAATGTGTCGACCACACATGTGGACCCCAGATTGAGCATTGAGTGGTCAAATGGAAAGGCTCCAGTTTTTCTCACTTTTTGTTTTCAGGAGTTTGTTATCCTTTTAATATCACTGTCAATTGCATCAATTGAGGAGAAATTAAAGATGAAAGAGGACCAGATTGATCATAAGTAAAAAAAATGCACATTCTATGTTACTGTACCTCACAGTTCTGTGAATAATCTCAACTGTTGTCATCAGTGCACTATGTCTCTCTCACTCAGTTTCAATAGATACAATTGGGGGAAGAATATAAAAAAATAGTGAACTGAATGATGTCAAAGTACATGCAAGAGCTGAGGGTCAAATTCAGACTGGGTGATAATACTTCCTGCCTCTCTATAGTATACCGCAAACAATGACAACAATGAGAGAAGCCTTGGGTAATTTGAAATATGGACGTTTACAGTTTTCCATTCCAGCTAGATGTCTGGATTAATATCCATATGTGGGGTTCAACACAAATCAAACCATTACCCTATGTCTTTGCTCTAGAATTGTATCCTAACTCACTGGACAGCTTCTTCAGCAGTGTAAATTATGCATGGCCAGACTGAGCAGCAGCAAGAAGGCTTGACAGGGGAACGTGGGCAGGCAGCAGTTCACAGGATGAGGAGGCCCCTTGAGATCCTTGACACAAGGAAGACAACATATTATTAGTTAAATCACAGAGAGCTTCAGACAAGAATTCCTTAGAAGGCAAGATTGAAAGCTATTACACTAGGTTTCCTGATAAAATTGGAATCAGGTGGTGGAGTCTACAGGGTGAATCCTATGCCTACACCAATCACTCACAGAAACACAAACAACAGCAGGAGAGCAGATGCTGCAGCATTAGCTACTACTCCAAATTTTATTCATGATTGTAGTTGTTGAATTGAAATTTGATCCACTTCATTAGAACTTTGGCAATTGCTGCAAATATGCAAAATGGAGGCCAGGCACAAAGTTCTCTGAGCATAATGTCAGGCTTCCTATGATGAAACAAATTAAGAACTTGAGGACATAATTCATCCATTTTCATTCAATGCGTCATATGTCGATGCCCATTTAAACGGCTAATACATGGATTCTTAAAAATCTATCTAGCAATCATCAAAACTGTGACAGTGTTTTACATAGACCTAACAAGCTGGAAGTGGTGTGTCACAGCAGTACAAGTTTTGCGTTCATGCTTTGCTTAATGTGAAAGCATCCTGGGAACTTTGACAAGACAATTGCCTGAAGAAAGCTGCAGCACAGGACAGTGCTTAACTAAGTTTCACTGAATAAATCAACTGCAAGATGAGGACAAGGGGAGACGGGGAATGTGTGTGTTTGAACCATATCACTGAACACATTTTGCTTACCTTTGTTACAGGGAGAGGGGGAAAAAACAAGCTTATTTATCCTTCCTGAATTTACATAATTCTATTTATTGTTGTTGCTTGGCATGCACAATATATAATTATTATTTGATATGCAGAGTGTTTTGAGGTTTGTTTATTTGATTAAAATGATTAAGTAAAGTGATCTATCTTCTTTTCCTTTTGGCTTTTCCTTTCAGAGGTCGCCATCGGGAATCAACCTTCTCCATCTAACCTGATTCTCTGTATCCTCATCTCTCACACCAGCTACCTTCCTATCCTCTCTTACTACATCCGTGAATCTTCTCTTCGGTCTTCCTCTAGACCTCCTGCCTGGCATCTCCCATTCCAGCATCCGTCTACCAATATAGTCCCTATCCCTCCTCTGTACATGACTGAACCATCTCAGTCTGGCTTCTCTGACCTTCTCTCCAAAACATCTCTTCATCTCTGCCACCTCCAGCTCTGCCTCCTGTCTTTTGTTCAGTGCCACTATCTCCAAACCATACAGTATTGCTGGTCTGTCTTGTCCACCTTTCCTTTCATTCTGGCTGATATTCTTCTATCACATAGTACCCATGACACTTTTCTCCAATTTTCTCCACAGTTACTGCATTTCTGCATTTCCACCTTATTCTTAAAAATGGGCACCATCACACTTCATCTCCACTCCTCAGATATCTTCTCTCTCCCTATGATCCTGTTGAATAATCGAGCCAGAAACTCTACAGCTACCTCTCCTAGACACTTACATACCTCCACAGGTATATCATCTGTACTGACTGCCTTTCCATTCTTCATCCCCTTCAATGCCCTCCTCAGTTCACTTTTACTAATCTCTGCTACTTTGGGGTCTACAATGGTCACCTCTTCTGCCCTTCTCTCTCTTTTGTTTTCCTCATTCATCAGCTCTTCAAAGTACTCTTTCCATCTTCCCATCTCTTCTAGCATCTGTCAATACATTTCCCTCTCTATCCTTAATCACCCAGACCTGCTGTACATCCTTTACATCTCTATGTCTCCGTTTTGCCAACCTGTATAAATCAGTCTCTCCCTCCTTACTGTCCAACCTAGCATACAAGTCATCGTACACCCTTTTCATATACCCTTTGCCAACTCTACCTTTACCTTGCGCTGCATCTCCCTTTTCTTTTGTCTGCTCTCTTCAGTCCCCCTAGTGTCCCACTTCTTCTTTGCTAACCACGTTCTCTGTATACATTCCTGCACTTCCTCATTCCACCACCAGGTCTCCTTATCTATTTTCCTTCCAGAAGACACACCAAGTACTCTCCTACCTGTCTCCCTGATCACATTGGCTGCAGTTGTTCAGTCACCTGGACGATCTCCCTGACCACCAAGAGCCTTTCTCATCTCCTCCTTGAAAACCATATAACACTTCTCCCCTTTCAGCTTCCACCACTTTGTCCTCAGCTCTGACTTTGTCCTCTTGATCTTCTTTGTCACCAGAGTCATCTTACAAACCACCATCCTATGCTGTCCGGCTACACTCTCACCTAGCACTACTTTGCAGTCACTGATCTCTTTCAGATTACCTCGTCTATACAAGATGTAGTCTACCTGCGAGCTCCTACCTCCGCTTTTATAAGTTACCCTATATTCAGGCCTCGGCTGATCCGGTATGAGATTTTTAGGTTCGATTCACATATTTGGTTTTGGCAAAAATTTTACGTCGGATACCCTTCCTGATGCAACCCTCTGCATTTATCCGGGCTTGGGACAGGCTCAGGGAGACACTGCCCTGTGCCCCCCAAAATCTGGCTCCAGGAGACACTAGCCTGTGCCGCCCTGAGGCTGCACTAAGTAAAGTGATCTATCAATCAGGGCAATATTAATATTCCCTGACGGTTGGTTTATCAGGTAACTTCAAAAAAATTGGGTCTAGAGTTAATTCAAAGACAGTTTTTATTTTGTACAGTAATGTGTGTTCGAGCAATTTAACGTTTCACCCATTACGTTCCTAATATTCTTCAGTAATTTCAATAATTTTCTTCTGGGCTCCCATTTAGAGATGTTACTTACATTTGTTTGATTATGAACAACTAATTATTAAAAAAAATCTATTTCAACTGTCAAGGACCTCCAAAAGTGTAGAGCTTGATTTAAGGCACAAGAGACTACGAATCGCAATTACCAGGCTCACTGATTTGTGAAAGACTTTCACAAGATTTGGAGGACAAGGGAGGACAGAAAAGAACAATACCCAGACTCCTTTTTCTTTTATCTGAGCCTCTGTAGAAGCAAATAATCTACAACAACAATGCAGGGAGGAGGGAGGCTTTCCTTTACCTCAAATACTTCATTATTTAAAAGACTCACTCAAGTTGATATGTGTTGTGAGGAAGCAACAGCATCAACCTACCCTATAATTAATTAAATGGTTCAGTTGTAATTCATTAACATCTAAATCTGAATTCAATAGACCCCCCTCATATTTTATAGTCATATTAATCATGCCAGTCAGGATAGCAGTCTTTCTCCTGGCAGCATTAATTATTGAATGGTAATACAGCTATAGTAGTCTTGTGAGAATATCACACTCAGTTGTGACTGATTAAGAGTTAAATGATCATTGATTTACTGGTCTCAGGGTGCTGAACGAGGCGCAGTTGACTAGTTATGTGAAGACACATTATTGCCTTGATAAGGTCTTGGAGTTGCGCCACTGGCAGTTTTTGAATAAACCAGATTCTGAGTCCATTTAAATTTCACATTAGTTTGAAATAAGATCCTTCCCTGATCCCAAATTGTGCTCAGTTTTTTGCTCATGGAAAATATATTACATGTGTCAATATATAATACTATTTTGTCTTTTCTGAATTGCTACACAGTGAGTAACCCAAAGACTTCATGGGGGATACATGGTTCTGATTCTTTCACTTAATCACATACAGATTATTTCAGTAACTGAACACAGTCTTTGTAACTTGTGACTGAGTCTTACATGACACATATGGGTTTAAGGGTGATATAACAGTTGGAAACAATCTGAGAGGGCAAGAAGAAGTACAAGAAGACTGATTAAAAATTAAAATCCTCCAACTATGATGGATCTTTTTTTTTTTTTGTCATGGACAGCAGGACGAAGAGAGTAAGGCAGCAGATTCCAAGCAAGTAGAAAAACTTGTCTAAGGCAAAGATTCCCTAAAGAAAGAATATGACCTGCTTTAAAATGCACTGAAGATCCTATTTCTGTTGCATAGTACGGGGAATTTCACAATAGAATGGCCTAATTTAAACATCAGATACATTATCAAAGTTGACAAACTTGGTTAATCTTTCTTGAGGAGTTTTTTAATTTTTATTTTTAATTTGAATTATCATAGAAACTCTGTTAAAACTGATGATATATATATATATATATATATATATATATATATATATATATATATATATATATATATATATATATATATATATATATATATATATATATATATATATATATTTATTTTTTTTTATACATATGTGTAAAATAAAAAAAAGACAAAAATATA
>CAAKHD010024393.1:241041-256596 GCA_901007705.1 Fistularia tabacaria
GACGCTCTTCCGATCTTAACACTGGGTGCAGATGCTGGTCATCTTGGCGCCAGTGGGGGGAAATATCATGTCCCAAACCAATAACACCCTTCCATTGGTCGTTAGTCATCCCTCCTTGCCCCTCATCCTGGTGCCTGCAGAGATGCAATTGCGACCTGGCTGGTAGCTCCTTTGTCATCCTCACGGTCTTGCACCGGGTACATGTCCTCTTACCTGGAATGTGTTCCACTCACTCACTAAGGGCTTCTACTAAGGTCTTTGGAGCACACAAGCGGATACACCCTTGGAGTCACGCTGGTTGGATTAAGGCTTGGAGGGCTAGCTCATCTTGCCTGTTGGGGTATCCCTGTTGTGCATGAACATGGAGATCTGCTGCATATGCACCCAGGCTCTCTCCTCCCTCTCCTCTGACAGCTGAACAGCTTGTCCTGGGTATTCTTGGCAGTGGTGCTATCCAAAATGCTGCTGTAGTGCTCTGTCAAGAGACTGCCAGCAGAGCCTCTCCTTCAGTTGGAAGTCTATGAGGATCTGCAGGGATTTGGATTCCAAAGCTAGGCCAAATTGGGCCGCTATTTCTTCCAGCGCAGGTCATTGAACTGTGCCACCAGCTATACCTGGATGAGGTAGCTCTCTGGAGGCTCTTCTCCTATGGAGCAAAGCATCGTCATCCCCTGCTGATATACCTCTGGCGATAGGGCATTTGGCAGGACAGAGACATTGGGCAAAATTGCAGATAGGGTCAAGCTCACTGGCAGGGGGAGGCAGCAATTTCTATTCTTAGCACTGTAGACATGGTCGCTCTGTAGGTGTCGTTCAAGAATCTCTGGCACTGGTCATTTGCCTGTTGCGGGTTCACTGGCTCCATCTGAACAAGATTGTTTGTCCCTCTCCAAAGGTTTTCTTGATCTTCAGCCCACTCCTACTTCGTTTCGGCCAGCCACACTCCAGATTGTGCAGGCCTGTGATGACTTCCTCAATTACTATTTGCCATCTAGCAACCCAACAACTGACAACAATGTGGCATGCTAGAGTTGCAGCAGGCATATTGAGCAGGGGACTCAAGTCTTAGGGAATGAAAGCACTTTAATTGTCATTACCCTTACAAACAGTTTCACTTGCGGTGCTTCCACACCCTGCTTTCTCATAGTTTAACAGTAAAACACAGGTGAGTGCACAGTAAATGTAAAAGTACAGCACATTTGGGTGATATAGAACAGCTATAAAGTTACAAACTATGAGAAGAAACTATGCTGGTTAAGTGAATCCATGCATGCCCCAGATGGAAGATCATTTTAGCACCCTGATACCATTCTTACCACTGGGCAAAAAAATATGACTCAAAATCAGTAATGACAAAACATATACACTTCAAAGAATTATTAAAATATACAGCATATCATGGACACAGATATCTTTCAATCACAGTCTACACAGCAGATTTTACAGCAGGGAGATGAGATGAAGTGAATGCAAGCACTACTGAAATCCAACAGTTCATAACCCCCTGCTACGTCTAACCTCTTGTTGACCTCCAGATCTTGTTGTTGATGTTCTTACACTGGTGAGATTTAAGTGCTAATCCTAAGGTTCATTAGGACATAATAACCTAAATAGGCAATGAAAAAAGGGATCTATACATCCAGACAGCAACATACACAATGCAAATTTTAGTTTCAGATGTGATATTTTGTTTTTTAACAATATGAGTTTATTTCAAATGAACATATACATAATATTTCATGAGAGGTGGCTGATCAAAGTCTACCATTTGAGTTGTTTCAGATTTGATTAGCATCTAGGCCTTTGAATCTTTCCTCTACCATAGGGGGTCCACTGAGAATTTATTTCCAGGACGCAAATTGTACTTGATTTTTTTTTTTTATTTTATTGGCCAAAATCAACTGCCTTAATTACATAATCATTGACAATAAATTATTTGCAGGTGCCTAATCTGTTTTGCTTGGAAAACTGACACAAAACAGCCAGCTTCATAGTAATTACAATGGCACATAGATTGATATTTTCAAAGATCTACTTTAACATATCACTTTGAACTCAAAACTTTTCATCTGCTTGTGAACATTTGTTATAATCTCAAAACATTCCCTTGATTTGAGCCCATTTTCAGCCTCTGACAAAGCATTCTATGTCTCACTATTTTGATAAGCAATCACAACTGTTTAACTTGAAAGCCCTTGTTGTCTGTTTCAGTGTGAAATTAATTCAATTCAAGAATTTCAATACAACATTAAATAAGCTGTTTTACAGAGGGTTGCAGGGCTATTGTGTCCAGACCCAGTACTGTGCTGTGCTCAACTCTCAATTCAGTGTGTTTCTCAAGTTTGTCCCATATTGTCCTGATTCCACCCTCTGAATGCCTTGGGGGGACCAGAGAAGGAAAACTGCATATGAAAATTACATAATTTGGCTAAAAGCATGTAAACGAAAGGATAAATCAGAGTACAAAGTCATTTCAAAATAGGTATTAACAAATGCTAAGGATACTGACAGGGAAATATGACACAGCCACACAACTCAGTGGCAGCCAGTTACAATGCATCAGCATCAAGTGACATGTCAATAAATACATCTGGTGCTATAATTTAGGTGGTCAAACACACAGATTAATATATGAGATCTATTTTGCAAAGTAGTATTTTACATTTATATCACACTTGTGTTTGTTGACTGTAAGTCTCTCAGGATAACCATTTGTCTGTCAGAAAGAAGCCCACTCCTTCACAGCGCTGTGGCACACCATCAAATGAACACACCCTATCAATCAATATCATATTTCACTTGGAGACATGAAGTGTTTTGTTCTACGCTGTCACTCATTGCTTCTTTGGAGCCCTTTGTATAATATATCAGACTTCCCTGACAGCAGACACAGGAAGAAAAATAAACAAAATAAATATTTTGCCTGTAATGTGACAGAAAGCAATGCATCATTTTTTTCCCATTCCGCTCAAAGGCCAATAATCCAATAGAATTAGAAGACAGCTGAGACAAGGTGTGTAGAGTAGGGTATGGGGTATGAGCTTGCTCGAGAATATTTTTCACCTGGCACCTCAGTCAGAGGGCCCACTGTGGGGGGGGCAAAACCAAATTTCCAATTCCAAAGACCCATTAACTTCTTCTAAGTATGCTCGGACGAATAGACCTTCTCACAGTGAACTTTTAGACTTGTTCATAGAAAAAATAGAAAAACAGGAGTGAAACTAATAAGATAATGTTCCTCTGGCTCAACGGTTCACAGGGAACCTGTAGCCTTTGCATTGGATGAGTCATATAGTATACCTTGTCAGCACTCTCCTATAGATATAGCTCAGCTACACCCCCGGCATGTATGCACTTTCTCATATCATCCTCTTGATTTTACCTACATCACCTTCAGTCAGGTCAGTCCTTCACTAAACAAAAATGACAGTGCCTGCTTACACGAGAGTTTTGTTGCTTCCACTTCAGTTCTCTCAGTTTATATCAGCCAGCATGAGGCATGACCTGAAATCCACATCCTTTGTAAACTGCCTGTGCTATGCAAGAATGTCAAGCCTTGAAGGTAACAATAACAATGATGATGGCAGACACTCTCAGTCATTTTTGAAAGAATTGGTCACAAGGTAGAGGGAGCGAAGACTATGCTTCTTATTTTCAGCTAATAACCTTTAACTTTTCTGTCTAAAATGACAGTGTCTTCTTCTTCTTCTTTTCCTTTCAGCTTTTCCCTTCGGAGGTCACCACAGCGAATCAACCTTCTCCATTTAACCCTATTCTCTGTATCCTCATCTCTCACGCCAACTACCTTCATCGCCTCTCTCACTACATTCATAAATCTTCTCTTCGGTCTTCCTCTAGACCTCCTGCCTGGCATCTCCAATTCCTTAGTTCTCTGTTTTAAGCTAAAGGTTATAAGAGACTGTCCCAAGAGACAATATATTCACATATGTATATTGTCATGATAATTAAACAATTACAACATTTAAAAAAGTGAGTTTATTCAGACAATGACTTCTAATAAGGTTCTTTACAGGGAAAAAAAAAAATTAAAAAAAAAGACACGCAGGCTCCAAAGGAATATTGGATCCAAATCATGCATTTTCCAATCTTCCAATCTTTTTTTTTTTACAGAACAATCTGGCTGGCGTGGACTTAAAGGAGTTTTGTACAGAGGACAAGAGGATATAACTATTAACTGGGTGAGTGAGCAGGGGGAGTGTGTAGTTGGAGCATGGTAGACACTCCCAGAGACATCTACATGATAAAATATGCTGGAGTGTTGTCGCAGGAGATCTGACGATTACTAAAACTTTAATATGTCCATTGGACTTCAAAGCACATGAGACATCAGAATAAACATCTCAAATTCAACTCTGTGGAAGGTAACCTTATGATTTAAAATCAGGATAAATGACAAGCTGCACTGCCAATATGCAGTGATGAGATTGAATAATCTGGCAAAACCTTGAAGTATAAACCGGGTAGTATTGCGAGTTTGACCAGAAAAAACGCAGGTGTGACTTGTCAGGGTAGAAGAGAATTCTGCTGCTCCTCTCCACAGAGAATCTGATTGAAGGAGAGCAATGCTTTTACACCTATACATTTATTTTAGCCTTGTGTGTTAAAATCAAAGTCAGCTTTATTGTCAATTTCTCTGCATGCGCTGGACATACAGACTAAATCGAGAAGACGTTTCTCACAATCCCACGTTGACATGAAAGCAAAGTGTAAAGTGCACTCAGATACAGACTTGAGCTTGAACTTACAGTAAGAATACATACTCTTACTGTAAAATATATACAATAATATAATACATGCTTTCCATACAGAAATAATACAAATATCCTCTTTTATAGTAAACTGTATGTACAAATACATACACACACATGCAAGACTGAGAAAGTGAGAATGATTGAAATTTTTTGGCCACAATATTGTCATTTATTGTTGCTGTGTTGGACATCAATAACTCACTAGTTAACAGCTCAATAGCATAACTCAGGTTAACATTGCAGTCAGGTTAGCAACATAGGACAAAAAAAAACTTTCTTTGTTGGTTCCTATCTCATTTGACAAAAGGGAATCCTAAAGTCAAGAAATATTCCAAATTAGTAACTCATAATTTGTAAAAAAATCCATATACAGCATGTCTGAGGTTTTTTGATTATCTGCCAATTGCACTTACATAGTGATGGGTCTGACTGGTGCAAAGCAATTGGGAAATCTATGGACCACAATATGGGTCAAGCTATTCAGAATCTAAAATCAGCTTTATTGACCAAGTATGTTTACCCATACAATGAACTTGGCTCCAGCTTTCGGTTACAGCTCACTCTGACACGGAGATGAACAATAAATGGACGAGAACACTGTAACAGTGCAAAGAGCAATGTCCATTCACAAGTAAGAAGGTTATAATCCACATAAGTAATGATGTTTGTGAAGTGGTACACAATGATGTAATTAGATCAATAGAATTTTAAATAAAATTCTGATCAGGTACATATGTTATTGTTAGTGCATTGCATGGTTGACAAGGTTGTGTGAGGATTTATGAGTTTAGCAGAGTGATTGCTTGTGGAATGAAAGCTGCTCCAATGCCTGTTAGGGATAGCAAACAGTGATCTGTACCTCCTACCTGAGGGGAGAAGGAAAATATGCTGTGTCTTGGGTGTGATGGATCTGCAGTGATGCAGAATACAGTGAGTATCTGTCCTGAACAGGAGTCATGTTTTCATTTAGGGATTGGTTTTGCTTAATTTTCCACACTGGATTAATGTTCATCATTTTTTGTACTTGGGAAAATGATGGAAACCACTAAACATAGGATTACATTGTTACTTCTATTTTGAACAATTTACTATACCCAGAATATCTTTACTATCCTATAAACAAAATCACAAGGTCAGTTAAACTAGTCATGTGTT
Source organism: Fistularia tabacaria (assembly GCA_901007705.1). NCBI lineage: Eukaryota > Metazoa > Chordata > Actinopteri > Syngnathiformes > Fistulariidae > Fistularia > Fistularia tabacaria. Next base: position 246,969 of record CAAKHD010024393.1, read on the forward strand.
TGGGTGTTGAGTATCACATGGAGATATTCCATGTCAGTTTTTCTTGTTTGTATGCTTTTTGTTTTCAATTCAGTGATAATGAAACGTATTTGTTGTGTAATTTCAAAAATAAAGAAAAAAATTCTCTCAAAGGCTAGGAATGCAAGTCAATACCCACAGGAGAGGTGCATTGATGACCTCTGTGACCTTTTTTCCATTAGAGACTGAGCAGCATGAATCAGACTCTGAACAATGGGGGAGACTGACATGTGGACACAGAAAACATTATGAAACCACTTAATGACCTTGGAGGTCAAACACAGTGGACCAAGGAAACCTTATCACCCAGAAGTACCCATTTCCACTCACTTAAAAAGTTACATGACAAAGAATGATATTTAAATGCATCAGTGACTCGCCAAACCTTGAAAGATTCTTCATATTCAGGCCCGGAAATATCTGCCTCCATGTGTCTGTCTCTCTTTCACAAAGAAAGACAGACACTTCGAAACTGCATGTTATCACTCACAAGTTAATGTAGGTCACCAATTATTCAAGTGCACCTTCTGCGGACTTACAATGAACTACAACAGTGCCCTTTCATTTTACACTCAATGTAAAAACCTTCAAATAGAATAGAATTCTGGGACAGTTGAATGAATCAAGGAATTACAGGTCATCTCAAACCACACCCAAAAGGACTACCTTGGTTATTTGCGCAGCTATAACAAACAAATATAAGGCTCTGAACCATGCTGTACTGTAGAAAATTTTACCTGATCCTTTCAGTTCCATACTGTGGCAAGCTGGTATTTTGCAAGATGGCAAGCAGAGTCAAGGATGTATTTCTCATAGGAAAAGGCTCTTTAGAAGGCAGTTTTAATTCAACAATCAACAAATAGGTAAAACCCAATGGGGGAGCATTTCATTATGCCAACAGTTAAACTAAAAGTGCATCCCCCATTATTGTTCAGTGTCCTTGGGTACCCAGAGAGGCACTTCCAATTACAATGTATGAGAATTATCATTATTTTTATTACTATCATTATTATTATTTCGACAACTAACGGTGCAAGTATAAACAACAACATTGCTCATCATTCACTAGACGGAGTTCTCTAACTGAGACCAATGAGAGGCAGCCAAAGTTCCTTGTAGCCGCAAAGGATTCTGGGGTTCGTGGGCCAGTCTCCCCACCACAAGCTACAATAATGTATTCCCTCCAGCATCCGCTGCCCCATTGAAATTAGGTCCCATGCAAAGGAAAGTTGAAATAGGGTCAGGTTTTCGGGTAAGGAAAATAAAAAAAAAGGGAGCAATAATACATAAGAAATAGTTTCTTGTTTGTTTCATTTATCATTTTATTAAACTTAATCTAAATTCTACATCAAACATAGAAGGCAAAACATACAAAAAAAAAACACATGTACAAAAAGAAAAGGATTAAGGAATACTAAAAATGTGTAAGACATGAAAAAGGAGAAAAGAAAAACACTCCAGGGGAAATTTAATTTGGCATCCAGGCTGATACTCTAATCCCCTATAAAATGGGAAATCCAAGACAACTGCAATTAGTACAGAAATTCTATTTTTATTCATTATCAAATTAAAAGATTAGGTTTAGGGATGAGAGTGGAGAGGTTAAGGCAGGTTAAGTAAAGGGGAGGGTTGAGTTTGGGGTCAGAGAATGTTAAAATTAGGTTTAGAGAAGGGGATGTTAGGGTTATAAATGTTTGGATACTATCTAACACTTGGATGTGAAGTTCGCAGGATGCTTAATGTTACTACGCCGGAGGAGAAACTACATGAAGAGATATAAGAGCGGAAATTTGAAACATTATTAATTGTATAATTAAATATAATCTGCGACAACAATAAGGCCCAGCCAGTGGTACTTTTAAATCCTGATTCTGATTTAAGCCTTGGGTTTGGATTCAGGATGGGCGATGTCAACATTTTATTTTCGATGTGATACCACTAGTTTACGGTGCTTTTCACGGTAAAAGTCTGAAGAATACTCTCAGATGAAGGGTGACATGTCTTCAAGATAAGCAAAGAGCTAAATTCAATTGCAACAACAAGATTTGAAAACAGTTTAAATTCTAGTCACACAAAGGTCTGTCAATATTTTTGGATATAATACAAGCATATGAAACTTTAGATCTGTCAACCAAATGGAAAGAGTGGTGAATGTGCCTCAGGAAAATGTGCCCGACATGGCTCAATTGCGTATTTGGGAGTAGTTTAATAGAGCAATTATTCATTCAATTTTTTGTCACTGATAATACATTAACTGTTAAATGTTCCTGGTTATTCATTGACTTTCATGAGAATCCTGAAATATCTTTGAACTGACAGTTTGTGGTGTAGGGGACATTAGAGGCTTGCTGATAGTCTTCATACCATTGTTAAGCCTCTCTAAAAGTGTCAGGGAGCGAGGTCTTTTTCAGTCCAGAAAAAGGTAGTTGTTATTGCATCTATATGGCACCACTTAATTACATTACTTTTGGTCATGGGTGAAAAATAGAACCACACTACGCTTCGTATTTACTCTCTCACATCCATGATCCTGTGCACATCTATAACATCTATGACATCTTATAGGCTACCATAATCTTTTGACCATCGTTTTTATAAACAAATGTTATACCTAAAACTCTCCGAAGTCGAAAGAAATTGCAATTTTAGTATTAGCACGGTGGTATGAAAATATTTCAAAAAGTATTGATTCAAAATAATATCAACTGGCAGCTATCAAGGTATTGGTATCGGAATATACATACTCCCATCTTGAGTTTGGGTTAACTTCAGACATTGTGGTCAGTTTCTGATAGAATTCAGACGAAAAAGTGTGACCTGATCTGTCGTCACTTAAAGACATGGATGAAGAAAATAAAAGGATGGCAAGACATAAAATGTCAAACAATAAAATACCGAATCATGAACATCTCCTTCCATGTTTTTATATGAATATAACACTGTTCCCTTGACCCTCCTCTGCATGAGTGGAAAGCTCAACACTCCAATCTGTATTATCGTGAAGGGCAGAATGCGGTTTCAGCACTGTAAATGGATTGAAGCCTGGAGCAGTGATTTATTTATTTATTTCTAGCTCACATGTCTGATGGCCATGTGTCACTTGTGGGTAGTGGTGTCAGGATGCTGGTTGAACATTAGACTTATGATTCACCCACTGTGAGTTCACTGCTACTTTTCTGGATTTACTCACAAAACGAGTCAACCCCAAGAGGGGTTGCACTGCATACATATGAGTTTAACGACTCTTTCACTAAACTGAGATAATTTTTAAGGATGCTTGGATTGCTTGCTGCTATTATTTTGTTTTTCTCACATTCTGCATCTCCTTTTTGTGCAAACATCTTTTCTTCGCTACATCTATTAAGTTTTCCATCCGTCCATCCATCTTCTACCGTTTATCCAAAGTCGGGTCGTTGGGGCAGCATTCGGAGCAGAGAGGCCCAGATCTCCCCAGCCATAAGGTCCAGGTCTTCTGGGAGGATCCCAAGGCATTTCCCAGGCCAGCCTAGAGACATGGTCTCTCCAGCATGTCCTTGATCTTCCCTGTAGCCTGATAGACATGCCCAGAATACCTCCCCCTGGGAGGCGCCCAGGAAGCATCCTGACCAGATGAACGAACCATCTCATCTGATTCCTCTCTATGTGGAGGAGCAGCGACTCTACTCCAGCCCCTCTCAGATGGCCGGCAACTTCTCACCCTATCTCTAAGGGAGAGTCCAGCCACCCTGAGGAGAAAACTCATTTTCGGACGTTTGTATCCTCAATCTCGTTCTTTTGGGATTCTACCCACAGCTCATGACCCCAGGGTGAAGGTAGAAGCGTAGATCAACTGGTGAATTGAGAGCTTTACCTTCTGGCTCAGCTCCCTCTTCACCATGATGCCGCATCACTGCAGATGCTGTCGGTCTCCTGCTCCATCCTTCCCTCACTTGTGAACAAGACCCCAAGATACCTAAACTCCTCTACTTGGAGCAAGACCTCTTCACCGACCTGGAGTGGGAATGCCACCCGTTTCCGGTTGAGCATCATGTTCTTGGATTTGGAGGTTTTGATCCTCATCCTGGCTGCTTCACATTCGGCTGCAAATTGCTCCAGTGAGAGCTTGAGCTCATGGACTGATGAAGCCAACAGAACCACACCATCTGCAAAAAGCAGAGTCTCAATCCTGTGGGCACCAAACCGGATCCCCTCAATGCAATGGCTGTGTCTAGAAATTCTGTCCTTAAAAGTTATGAACAGAATCAGTGACAAAGGGCAGCCCTGGCGGAGTCCAACTGGTCATGTATAAATATTTATATATATATAGCCAGTATAAAGGGGTTTGGTACCCCATATTCCCGGAGCATCCCCCACAGGATTGCCCGCGGGACACGGTTGAATGCCTTCTCTAGATCCACAAAACACATGTACACTGGTTGGGTAGACTCCCATGCCCCCTCGCGGACATTGCTGAGGGTACAGAGCTGGGCCATTGTTCCACGACCATGACGAAAACCACATTGCTCTTCCAGGATCTGATGTTCAACGACCCGATGGACCCTCCTCTCCAACACCGCTGAGTAGACCTTACCAGGGAGGCTGAGGAGTGTGATACCCGTGTAGTTGGAGCACACCCTCCAGTCACCCTTTTTTAAAAAAGGGGGGATTACCACCCCGGTCTGCCAGTCTAGCAGCACTGTCCCCGACGTTCAAGCAATGGTGCAGAGGCATGTCAAACATAAAAATTTTAAACATTAAAAATATTCAATTGTTACCAAAGTTGTAAAGCAGATTTCTTTCTCTCAGAGCAATCCTAAGTGATATATCTCTAAATGAGAATGATGTCCAAAATACTAAACATAAAGAAGACAGTGAAGTACAACAAGCTTTAATCTCGCAATTTCACTGACCCCGATTAAAGTGTAGCAAACACAAGCCTTCAAAGATTGGAGTTTTCATATAAAACTGTGTTATAAATGATGGATAGTAGACTGTAGGGGTGGGGGGCAGTGTATGCAACATTCATTTCTCTCTGTGTTGCCCTGGAGGATGTTGGGAGTAGAGCTAGATGATCAGAAAGTATTCTACTGCAGGTAGATCGGATAAACATACCGGACTAACTACCTAGGATGTAGTTTATTACAATGATAATAAACTTGAATTGTTGTCCTAAGAGTAAATCTAAATTTACACAAGAGCCAAAGAAGAGCATTTGATATCCTGTTGATGTTTTCCTCCAATTTCATCTGGGATGAAATTCAAGAAATACAGCTGTATTATGCAAAATCTAAAGTTCATTTGGAAGATCTTTTGTGCTCCCTTGGAGCACGGCATTTATGAGAAGTATAAAAACGTGGGTATGCCTTACAATTTGCTTTTACAGTGGTATATTTCTGAGGGGGTAAGTAACACTTCTTCTAATACGTATCCCCTCCAAAGAGAGGACAGTGGGTGACAAAAGGCTTTGATGATAATATAGGAAAAGTTGTTGAAAAATAAATTGGTTCTGACTTTACGAGTAAGTGGATGGCAAGTCATGTCAGTCACATAATTGTAAAGATCTGTAAAATTACATCCCACTATCATGGAAAAGATGCAATGAACAGTCCAAGGAACTTTTCATTGGTGATATACACCGTAGTTTAATGGGTAACAAGCAAATGTATCCATCCATCTTCCTCTGCTTATCCGGGTTCATGTTGATGAGGCAGCAGCTAAAGCAGAGAAGCCCAGACTTCCCATTCCGACCATTTGAGCCAGGGGAATCCCAAGGTGTTCCCTGGCTAGCCAAGACATTGTCTCTCTAGTGTGTCCTGGATCTTCCTTGGGGGCCTCCTCCTGACTGAACATGCCTGGAACATCAAACCAGGCGTCCGAGAAGCATCCTGGAAAGATGCCTGAGTCACCTCATTTGACTCCTCTCAATGCGAAGGGGCAGCGACTGTACTCTGGGCCCCACCTAGATGGCCAAACTCCTGACCCTATCTCTAAGAGAGAGATGGAACACCATGCAAAACAAACAAATTCCGGCCTCTTGGATCCATGATCTGGGTCTTTTGGTCACTACCCACAGCTCGTGATCACAGGTGAGGGAAGCAAACATTGATCGACTGGTAATTTGAGAGCTTACCCTTTTAACTCAGCTACCTCCTCTCCCCAGACCGATGCAGTGTCTGCATCACTGCCGATGTCCACCAATCTGCTTGTGGATCTGTGGTTTCATCATACCCCTACTTGTGAACAAGACCCCGAAACACCCTAACTCCTCCATTTGGGGCAGGACCCCATCCCCGACCAAAAGGGGGCACTCCACCTTTTTCCGTCTGAGAAATATTGTCTTGGATATGGAGTTGCTGATCCTCATCCCGGCCACTTCAAATTTGGCTGCAAACTAAAAATAGAATAAATCGTGTAGTTGCCACAATGAATAAAACTCTATCAGACTTTCCAAAAGTACTTTTTCTGCTGTGCAATTATATATTTAACATTTTTCATGGACATGGACCTTTTAAATAATTTGAGAACGTAGCATTTATTGGTCCAAGTGGCACCAAACAGAACTACTAGGTCCAAAAACAGATCTGTGTGGGATACTAGGTTACATCATTTTTGGATTAATCAATCCTCTTAAAACAATATTTATATTTCACGTATTTCAGTTGAAATGCCAATAATTATTGCAGTCAAAATCCATCAAATGGAGGTATATTGAAAAGAAAGACAACAAGTGGGGGGTGTCAGGTTGGGTGCATCAGTTTGGATTCAGACAAAAGCACTGGAGGTTGGTCTGTTTGTAGACAAAAAATGATTCAAGATCAGTATGAGCCATTGGTCCATGTTATTTTTTAAAGAAGGTGGACAATTGGTGTCTTAAGAGTTTCAAGGAAAGTACATGTGATAAAACTATTTCAATTTTCAGAACATGTTCTTCAAGAAAATCACTTATTTGAGAACACATCTGACGAGAGCTTTTGTGATTACAAAATAAAGTGCAAAAACATTTCTGAGCTCATTGTCTCTATTTGAGGATATACATTAAATATTACTGTTAGAAGAGGTGATCATTTTCTTTGGAGGCAGGGTGTAGAAATAAATTTGTATCAAGCAATTTTTATTCATTCGTTTATTTTACTCATCTTTATAATGGACTCCACACTCCATGTGCTGAAGCATGAGTAAACAACTCTGGCTTTATTAAAACAAACTTATCAGTGATCCATAAAACGTTTTCCAAACACTGCACGTTTATTTCGTAATAGTTAGTATTTCTCGACAAAGCCTTTGTCCCCCTACCTTTTTGCAAGCTCTGCTTAGTTAAGGAAGGTGACTTACGCTTTGAAGAGATCAAGTCTAATCTTAATAGCTACGTAAATGTTTAACCGGCTTCCCTTTGTTTTAGAACTGGGCACCGGTTCTCAATTGACACCAAGATGGGAAAATTTAGAGATTTACTAATTTAGGTAAAATATGTATACATTCTGTTTGTGATGCTCAATGATCTCTCTAGATTGGGATGTTGACCTGGTTGAAAGAGGATTGAAGTGCATCAGTCTGAGAGAATCCCCCAGGCTGTCTCACTGACCACACCGTAATTCACATGTCATCCATGCCCATTGCACCCATGTACATATATTTATACATCTTGTTCCTTTTGTAAATACTTTAGTACCTGATTTTTGTATACAACTCCACTGAAGAGAAATATCCGGAGTCAAATTCCTTGTATGGTCACATATACTTGGCGAATAAAGCTGATTCTGAGATTTGGAAGGGTGTAAAGCCAGTGGAAACATGTGAATTATGAGAATGCACGACCCAATGAAGGAACTGGCTCCATTGAGAAGGGTTGGTGGACTTAAGGCATCTGAGGGTGGCCTCAAGATTCCGGTTTTTATCCGCTCTGTCTGATTGTTGGACTGAAAGCCTGAGGTGAGAGACTTTGGCGTTGAGTGCATTGCAAAACTGTTTCCAAACCTGGGAGGTGAATTAACGTCCACAGTCAGATAAAATCTTCTGGGGGATGCCATGGAGACAGAAGACACATTTGAGCTGTTTGAGAAGTTGACGGCTGACATTTTCAAAGCTGGTTAAGGATGGGTGCTTGAAAGAACTTCAGGTCCAGGAAGGTGGAGTGGGCTTCAGAGACCATGAGAAGGTGGTCTTGGTGGATGTGAGCGCTGTCAGACTAATTTCATATGAATCTGTGGTAAAAGTTGGCATACTAAGAACCTCTGGAGCTGTTTGCGTGACTGGCCAATCCAGACGGCTTTCAACTTTTCAGGATCCGTGCAAATCTGTCCTCTCTTGGATGTAACCAAGGAAAGCCACAGATAACTTGTGCAACTCACTTCGGCCTTTATGTAAAGACGGTTCTCTAAAAGTCACTGGAGAAACAAGCGAACATGCCTCAGGTGGTCAGCTAGGGTCTTGGAGAAGATGAGAATATCAAAATATACAGATACATTTAGAAAGTCCAGGAGTACATCATTTGACAGGGCTCGGGACACTGCTGGGGCATTGCAAAGTCCAAAACGCATGACCGGGTATGGCAAGTGTCCAATGAGGGTCTTGAATGCAGTCTTCCATTCATCTCCCTGGCGGATCCGAACAAGATGGTAGGCGTTTCGGAGATGGAACTTCATAAAAATGGTGGACCCCTGAATAGATTCAAAAGCTGAGGAGATGAGTGGTAGCTGTTCTTAAGTGATTTGGTTCAATCCATGGTAGTCAATACAAGGGTGTAGGGTCTCATCTTTCTTCTGGACCGAAAAATCCAGCCCCCCACTGGAGAGGAGAAGGGTCTGATTAGACCACCACCCAGAGAATCACGATCTCCAGGGCCTCACACTCAGGTCTGCACAGCCTACTTCTAGGTAGCAGAGGTCGTAGAAGGAGGTCTATAGCACAGTCGTAGGGCATGTGCAGTGGCAAGGACAGAGCTTTGAGCACATCAGTGAGCAGCTGACAGCCCACCCAGACACCTTCCTCATCCTCGCTGGGGACTCTAACTATGCTGACCCAAAGAATGGGTGCCCAAACATATTCCAGCATATTAACTTACCCACTCAGGGAAACAACACTCTGGACCACGTGATAATGCCATTATGCAGACCACTAATCAAAGTCACCAGACCGGTTCGCAAGCAGGTGTGGGTGTGGCCGGAAGGGTCCTTGGAGGCTCTTCAAGACTGCTTCAGCACAACGGACCGGGACATGTTTAAACGGGCTGCCACCTCCAACAACACTACGGACCTCCAGGAGTACACCAAGTCTGCTAGAGCATGCGTCACAAAGTGTATGGATGATGTTCCAGACACCAAGACCAATCACTGTCCGGGCCAATCAGAAACCTTGGCTTACAGGGGAGGTCCACAGGCTCCTGAATGCTTGAATACTGGCTTCAAAGCCAGGGACCATGTTGGCCTTAGGACAGCTAGGGCCAACCTGTCCCGCGTTATCAGGATGGCTAAAAGGCCGTACTCAAGGAGGATTGCCCAACGCTTCAGCAGCAGCAGAGACACTCGCAGCATGTGGGAGGGGTAAAGACCCTCATGTACTACAAGCCCGCAACATGGACCTGCGACAGCCACACCTCTCTGCTGAAGATCGGAAGAGCACACGTCTGAACTCC